>JAIPRL010005833.1:0-30128 GCA_025469235.1 Pemphigus obesinymphae
GGACTAAAATGTGCTAACTAAGTTTTCACAACTTTGTACATTTTATCAATATAGCACTTTTTAACCCTCTGTATCTCGCTTAATAATAATGGAATTGATAAAATTCCAAGACCAATAGATGCAGTACGAAAAACTACCAAATAATGTGCAAAAAAGTGATTTTTGAAAAAAATGGAAATAGCACTTTTTTATCGGGAGCCCGCGAAATATTAACTATGTTATTATATATATATATATATATATATATATATATATGTAATTAATGGTAACAGAAGAAATTATTACACAGATAATTTTTAATGTAATTGATAACCTTGTAACGTTTCAATTTTGAGAGTAGGAACATTTAAAAATATCTATGTTGTGATTAAAAATTTAAATACAATTGAAAATATAAATAAAATATTGCATGAAATATAATGTAACTGAAGGTATTATAAACCTTGGATTAATAGGCGCTACCGGTGGAATTCATTTGAACGACAAAAAAACAGCGTCTGTTTTTTTGTCTATTATCAGGTCTAGTTATCACCTAATCTTCTCTACACCGTAACTTGAACTTATAGCGCATATAATTTAATTTAAAAAAAAAAATGATAAATATAAAATATAGTTTAAAATTATTTTGAAGAAAAATGCAGTTAGTACGTTATATAAAAAAAAAACTTTTGATTGAATATCAAATTAATATGTGCAATAACACTTTGTAAGAAAAACTGGGGTTAACACCACTTATAATAAAATAATGGATGTAGTGAACCTATATTATGAATTAAAAATACAAGTTCCTAAATTCATTAAGTATATGGGAGTCGAGAGATAACACGTTTTGTAACAAAATTGAATATAGCACGTGTTGAAATAAAACCGATTTGTCATTAGCACGTTTTAACCAAAAAAACGATATTTCAAATGGACATTTTAAACTAAATATTTTTATTAGGAATAAAATAATCTCACCATTGGATTAAGTAGAAACTTTATAAAATGTTTTATATTATAAATCGTTAACAAATATTGTCAGTTTTTGATCAGTGATTTTCATTTTGCACACACAATCGTAAATTCGACCATTCGAAAAACATTTATTGTGGGATGGTAGTTAAACTTTTTTTCATATCTAAAGTTTTTACAATCGTTCATCCTCTTCCTCTCCAAAAATAAAAGGTTCAAATGGCGTATTATGGTAACAATATTGTTATGGTTTTAAAATAAACTTCTCTTCGTACAAAATCGGCCTTTTAAAAGTAGCTTGGGTCCGGTAAAACACGTATTCCGCAAATATACGATTCAAAGTTTTGGAGAGGTTTAGGAAAATAAAAATATAATAATATACAATCCTAGACTTTAATGGTTACGAAACTCAAAAAATAAGATATTTCAGCTCTATATTATACGAGTATAAGCAACCAAAAAAAAAAAAAAAAAACGAAAAAAACTTCTGGGTCACGATTTACATCATTAGTTTTAGTTTTTTGAAAAATGCAATTCAAATATTTTTATTTAAAAATAAACCAATAAAATAATGGTCGTCAGTTACTTTATATTTATCTACTGAGAACTTAGGTCAAATAACGTGTCCAAACAAAAATCCATTTTATTTTCGACATTCGTTTATGGTTAGCGGTACACGCGACTAGGTAATATGAAACATAATAACACGTATACTGTACGATCGATTTTCGGTAAACAGAATTTAAGTGTATACCTACGTAGTAATATGTGGACTTGAATGAAAGGAAACTTTTACGTAACACCAGACCTGGGCTGTTCACCTTTTCAAAAACTCATTCGAGACTTGTGAGTGCTGTGGTGCCAAAGTCATATGTAAGCTGAAGTCTACGTCTTTAGAAATATTTAGCTAAAATTGACACAAAATATCATGTTATAATATTATTTAGTATATTTATATACATATATGTATATTTGTATATGTATACTTTGTATGGGCACTAACCTCAAAAATGTATATTTTTTATAATCTGGATAATATTTATTATCCCGGTCTGGAAATGATCGAGTTCAAAACTCACATTAAATACGGTCCTTTCGATGGTAAACCACATTTATGAATTTTAATAACTATGGAATACAAATTGCAGAAACACATTACTATATTATATATATATTCCAAAATGTATAGATGTTGATTTTCATAAAAAAAAAAATCAGCTTGTTTATTTTATAACACTATATTATAATTTAAATACGCTATGTTGGTATGAGAAGACTTCATAATTTTAAGGGTAAAATATGTTCAATTAAAAATGTTTGAAATATCACTTATAAAAAAGTAACAATGGTATAAAAATGTAAAATAATAATTTTTCAAAAATGAAATAAAAAAATTGGAAAATTCTAAAATCCTACAAAATATTGTCCTTATACAATTTATATTCTGTGTTCTAATATTTGGCGATATAACACATACATTGATTTTATAATAAGATTTCGTTTGTTTTTTATACATACATATCATGATGACGTTATTGCTTGACAATAAGAAATAATGGAATGGATACATAATTATCATTTATAAAGTACATTAAATCGCATTTAACATTTTTAAATCAATTATTTTTCTTTAAGAATTCGTTAAAATATCAATATTCAACCTTTTACAAAATAATCTACACGCAAATCTCTAAAGATAACACTACTATTATAGCTATTCGATATCGTCGTTCATCATACACGTATCTAACTTTCCTAGACTTTTCTTAGAAAATATGAAAATATAATATGTTATTATGTTATATTACATGTGTTCTACTAGAATTTCGATGTAATACAGGATAAGTAACTGAAATAATTAAATAGCAAAAATTGAGTAAATTAATATTTTAATGATTTAGGTATCTTATAAGGTTTTATTTAAAAGAATCTCTTTCAAAAAGATTTTTTGCATAAATTAATAAACGATTTAAGTTATACATTTGTAGAGATTTTAAATATACTTTACATAATTAATATTATACATATATTATAATATATTCAATTTTATCAATACGTTAATGGTAATGATTTATTATATACTGTGCGCTCAAATTTATCCTTTAATATCTGTGATTACCTTTTAGATAAGGGAAACATGTCCTTTACTTAACAACCGTACAATTTCGTATAGTACATATTATACGAGTATAAAATATAGTTATCTATGTCAAAAATCTGTTTATTAACACCAGACATGGTTTATCTTCAACAAACCATTGATCGCCACAATATTAGCGGGACAGGTCAATAATTGTTTTATGTATTTAAACATTAACTTAACTTTTGGGAACGCGTAATTATGATTATAACACGAAACTATACTATTATTATATGAACTAGCTGGTTGGTTTTCGGTAACCAGAACATTATTAGGACCTTACCTACATAATAATATATTTAAGATGAAGAAGGAAACTTTTAAAGTAACGGTGAATAATAAATGTTGCTAAATTATACGTATGCTCGTGACCTCAGGTGTGCACAGCTTTTTCAAAATGTACGAGACGATTAAGTACGATAAACCTTGTAATCATAAACGCAAAAGCTGGTTTATTTCGCGGTTTCTCAACAATAAGCTGGGTTTAAACACCTGTATAACACATTGGTATTGGTGACCTAAATTATGTTCATAACAATCGTACGTGGTGCGTATAAAAATATCGAAGACTAGAATTTTTATGAAAAATTGATAGAATTATTTAACTGGAAATTCATAAACGTAATAATTAATGATAATTTCGTAAATTATGTGATTTCCCATTTGTAGTCATTAAAATGACAATGACTAGATACGTCAGCTAATTGTATTAATTTTCTAGATCGTTATATTGGTTAATTAATTAAAAATTAATAACACTAAATATTTTAAATTTCAAATAAATATTTTTGCAATGCCCAGACCTGGGCTATAATAATATATATGATGGTATAGGTATACATACTTACATTTATTTCTAGATTATATTTAAATGAACTGCAATTATGGTTTTTACAAATGAATAAAATAATGTGCTCAGAACTAAAAGATCCTAACTCATCATTTTTGGAAGAGCTTTTTTAAATATTGCATGTTAATATCTTAATATTGTAATTAGTTTATAAGCCTATAATTCTCTAAAAAGCATTTAATTTCGAGGCAAAAAAATATAGTTAAGAAAAAATTCTCCATTTACAAACCTACAGTTATTTTACTACACTTAATATTTTTAATTATTTTAAATTCTGAGCAAAACGAGGAATGTATTGTATTTAAGATGATGTGTTTTTTAAATTTATTTTATGTCTGTGTACAAAATTTCAACCAGTACTCCGATCTCTACAAGTTTTTCTAATTTCTGGTAGCATATTTTATCTAGTTGGTACTTTAAAGAGGTCATTTTTCGATTATTTTATTTTTTTGATAAACGCATAAGAAAAAAACTATCAAAAATTACCATAAAAACGGTAAACAAGATTTTGGTACAATTCTTCATAACTCCGTAAATATTAATGCTAGAGACATGACATTTTTATCACAAACGTAGATATGCAAAATATTAGTATAAAATATTGTTGGAAAATGTTACTCATTTTTAAGTTAATAATAATAATGATAAAAATTGGTACTTACAATATTCCTTAATAGCCATTAAAATCTTATTTTGATTACCTATTTAATTTTTTTGACTTATTTTTATGAAATAAGTTCGAATTTTGGGGAAATAATGGATCTATATACATGAAATTTTCACCAAATACGTATATTAACACATTATAAAATCAAAAAATGTTGGAATTTTTTTCCCAATTTTTGGCTATTTATAGCAATTTTAAATTTTGAGTAATTTAATTCAGAAAACTGTAATTTTTAAATAGTTTTTTATTTTATTAATAGGTATAACTAAAAAGTATTTTTAGATTTATTTTCATAATATTTATTGTTAAAAATTGTACCATTCTAATTTGAAGTTTCTTATATCTGTTATATTTTATAAATTATTTAGGTATTATAATCAAGCTTTTTACTAATTAACAATGAAATACTATTACAAAATTTGCAACGAGTATAATAATGCCATCAAAATATTATACAAATACTTGTTTAAAAGTTTAAAACAAACTATATTTTAACAATCTGTACAAATATTATAAAAAATGAAAATTGATTCATCGTTCCTCGGAAAGTGTAGTATAATTTATATTATTTTTAAGATTTAAAGAAATGACAAATTATTGCAAAAGAAAAACGAATTTGAGTAAAGTTTGGATTAATCAAAATTACATTGTATATTCAATATTAATTGATTAAATAACACTAATATAGTGTTATAGACCTGTTGATTAGATAATAGAAATGTTATATATTTTTTTTTATCAATGTCCAATTTATAACGAAGTAATAAAAATTAATTTCATCAAATACCTTATATTTCAAGGTAATTTCAAGTTATTTCTTGATAATTTTTCCTTATATATAGCAAAGCTATTGACATTTTTAAAAAATTATCTATGACTTAAAAATCTATCAAATTTTCTAACAGATGACTAAACCCGAATTTTGTTTCTCCATGACAGTTACACAAAAATGTGTACATACTTAATAAAACATGTTCTTATAAATCAATACATTACATATACCTATCTACATAGTACACATCTGATGACATTGTGCAAAAGTGGCACCGAAGTAAAAAAAAATAAAAATAATTTTAGGGCAAATATATCAAAAATAAAATATCCACACACTCATCCTCTTATCTATTATGCATGGAAATATATTACATTTAACACAAAATCACATGTGTTAGAAGTACACCTAATAATTTATTAAATTTATAACAGGGCAATTAAAACACTACCATAACGTTGTTTTGTGTTTTATTTAAGCAGTTGTACTTATCATCAATTTATATAAAACAATTTATAATTTGTAAAAAAATAAAGGGATGGTCAAATTTAGATTGATATTCTAGAATATTCCATCATTAACTGAGTACTATAACACAATATTTGATATTAATGTATATTATATTTTTGTATTTTCAGTATAATATAGGTTATGATAACTGTGAATCTTATAATATACCATAATTTATAATATATTCAGTGATGTATTCATATATAACTTAAAACGTACACGTTAGATTAAAGAAGTATTAATTAAACTGTCTGATGAAATTATAACGTAATTATATAAATGTTAAATACATACATTTGCATTCTCCAAAATTGTTAGGGGATATACTAGTGTACATAAATATTCTGTATTTCTTGTAATATTATTTTATAGGAATTATATATAAATAACTCATGTACATATTATTATGCTTTGCATCCTAACCATCATTCTTATGGTCATGTTAAATAATCTAAAATTACTAAATTTATTCGTTATGGTTTTACCGCTTATTGTTTATGTGTTATGAATTATGAACATTGAACATCACTGTATTACGTGTCTAAAAATACATGTCACATAATATAAATAAATATGTTACAATACATAAACCATAATTCATTTATTAATATATTTTTAACTTAAATGGTATATTGTTAAGTAAAACGAATGTACAAAGTATACGTTGAAATTCGAAATTTTGACTTATATAATATTAAAACTCTTAGCGTTATTAAAAAAAGAAAGAAAGAAAAAATGCGGCGTATAGGGGTGAAAGAATTTCGCTAGTTGGGTAAGGTACTGGTAGTGAATACATTCAACTTGAATGCAATCATTTATTATTGTATTCTTTAAAACCCTTTTGGGTCTCATTTTGGTTAATGGCGGTCCGAGGACCACCATGGTTAGGTTTAATGAACAATCTTCGAGCATCCCGTGGACCGCGTTTCAGGACCCAAACGGGTCGTTTCCCATTTTTACGGGTCCCAAATTAGTCAATTTAAAACAATCTTGCAGAAAATTATATTTACCTGCAGAGGCTTGCCTTGCATTTATAGTGTATTCATCTTATTCTATTATTACACTACTTTCCCGAAACGTGTTTTTTTTATTCTTGCCGTACGATTTTCAACAACTCATAATCCCGGCGACTGGATTTGAATCACCGACTATTGGATTACTTGAAAATTTTTGTACTCACGTTTAACCAATCTACATACCTTGCAGTGATACAAAAGTAGTTGGAATTATGGTTACATAAATGCTTGAGTTATGACATACATCTACAGGCATAGTAAAGGAAGGGACATTTTTTGAATTTCCGCAACGTATTCAATAATAGCTAGAACAGGCTCGGACTGGTGGAAAAATATATTTTATTCGTACAGTATAATATACAACATACTATGTCTCTTATTTGGGTAGTCCAAAACTGAACTTTTAAAAGTATTTTTCCCTATCCATGGGTGTCCAATGAAAAGCTAAGGGAGAGGGATTACTGGTCTAGGGAATACTCAAAAAAGCAATTTTTATTATGTTTCATACCGAAATATATAACTTTGATATCAGTCTAATCTGACTGTTATTGAATTTTTAGTGGCAATTTAAAAATTGCTCCTCTTTCGTAGTGCATATTACTATATACTATTTAACAAACATTTAAGTATACCTTCAATTCAACGTTATTGTAGTCAGCCATAAAGTTGACCTAGATTTCCATGGTTTTAAAAACCCCTTCCATTTTACTTAAAATCTATATTTATAAGTATCCATTAAGGAATCAGAGAAGGGATTTTTTTTTTCTGGAAAACAACTTAATAATTGTAAATTGCTAAAACTGGTACCTTAAAACACAAAAAATTTATAATTTTGTTTAAGTCTGTGTCCTTCCCTGACATTTATTCTCTGAATACCCATGCCCTTATCATCTTTCGTAGCCAGTTTTTCCAAATGTTCAAATGTAAGTATATATTATCAATTTGTTGTTTTTAAACTCATAATAGGTATCTCCTAGCATGTGCAAAAAATGATAATAAACTTATCATTTGATCTAATTGTGAGCTTAATAATATAATATATATTAATAAAAGTATAGTATTATATTAAATTTAGTTTAATATATTGTTTATTTCTATAACCCATGGAATACTATAGCGGACGTGATTTTTGAATAATATCTAAAGAAAATTCTCGTAATATTATATGTCTCTATTATTTTTGAACTATCAATAGGTAAGAATGTGGAATTCATTGACAGAAACACAAGATACAAATTCAATAAACGTATAATATATTGTTAGTGGTCGACATTTATACGACCCTATTATTGTCGGACGTCTGTTTGGGTGAAGAGGACTACGATAAAATCTGAAATGTTAACTCGTATAATAATATGCTTTTCTGCTCTAGGTTACCCTTTTGTATAGTTTAATCGTGAACTTTCATCTTAAAATATGAAATACCCGTGTATAATTACTGCATTATATTAAACTAAAAGTAACCATGTCTTTGTAAGTTGTGATTAAATGTGAAATAAATAACAAAAAATATTCAAATACACAAATTGTTTAATACTACCCGTATTTAATCATATGAATGAAATTATTGGTATGATCTGGTACTGCCTAATGAAATTAATTGATCGCTAACAATATTTTCATTATATGCATATATTTACTTCTGTGTTACTCATTTAATAATGTACTCACATAGTCCATTTTTGCATTAATAAATATTTGAAATTTTCAGCCATTTATTTAAAATGTGAATTAGAAAAATAACGTAATTTACAATAGTCTTGTGTTAAGCTTACTGTGTAACAAACTATCGTCAATGTATAATTAGTAGTACAGTGAGTGCGACGAAATGAAATCGGGAAGGCAGCTGCGGCGGACTATGCAGTTATTATGCTAAATATATTAGTCCGTCCAACTCCTTTCCGTTTTCAAACGTTGTCACATCAACTCACGGCGAGGTATAAGGGTCAGCGGCGGTGATAAAGTGGCAAGGTATGGCAAACATTTCATCTAAAGTATATTATTTAAATTATATATTTACACTTCAAATAGTTTTAAAATTAAATGTCCATAATATAACACTAAACGTTACGCAATATGCTAATGATGGTCCACTGAACTTGAACCATAATATAATTACCACGTTCTTAGTTAAGTATATTATTTAGTTTTATAAATAAACATTAAATAATAGTCCACCGTCTTCAAAAGTTTTCAACAAAATTACCAAATGCATTATCCTAGAGTTTGCATAGACTATGATAACTCGAAGAAAAATGATATAGAAATTGAAAACCTAGTTAGATTTAATTAATCTTTAAAAAAATGTATTAATAAATTGTACTTACATATTTCATATTAGAACAATATATTTTCCATTACCCTTATATAACTATAACTTAGATTTAAACAATTGTAACTTTCAAAACAAATAGGGTACCCTCGTTTAAATTTTTAATAAGTACCTATCTAAATATTAAAAATTGGTAAGGCACGCTCGGATAGTCTCGCTCGGTCGAAACAATTGTCAATGCGCGTCTCCACAGACGTATATTTCCTACCATCAGCACACACCACGAGTAAATCTTCTAAAACGAAACCAGTGTGTTATGTGACCTGCTAATTTGACTCCTGGCAAATTTGACGGGGGCAGTCAATTTACACCGTCCAATAACACCCGTTCCCCAACCGCCGATCGAGCACATTTTCTTCATACATTTTTTTTCACCATATAGTGTATCTGTTGATCACTATGGAGTAGACTACAATCGTGCCCCCGGAGATGGGGATCACCCAGCATCGGATGGGTCCAAAGGATGGGTGTCATGCAGGAGCGTGACACGTGGTAAATATACTTTTTACACAATGCATTGGTCGGTACATATCCGATACTATTTCTTATTTTCATTACCTACCTTTATTTTTAGTTACCTAGTTAGTGCTTTACTTCTTTATTGTGATTTCATTTAATTTAACTTTTTATGTTTAATTGTCCGTCCGATACCACTGGAGAGATGGCACCTCATGAGCTTTTGTTTTGTATTGTATATATTATGGTTTTGTATACTTTCATTGAACATTTTTTTTGTATATTTATTTTATTCTGTTGGAAATTCAAGCTTCCTTCACAAATAAATTAAATAAAACATATTATTCCCATTAAGAGTATGCAACACTCGCATTTGCAGTTTCCATCTATCTAATGAGTAATATGCTAACTACACTACGAAAAACAATAAATGTGGTGTCTATGTTAAAATTAAAATTAAAACACCAATTTCAAATTTTAAAAAGGAGAATACTTTCTATAAAATGACATATTCATTTTGTAAAATATTCTTTATCGAAGAAGTTAAAGCGTTTTAAAAAAAGGAAAACCTTAAACGCTGTAACTTCTTTGATACACATATTAATAATATGTTTTACAGAAAAATGTTTACATTTTTCTATTTTCTGATATGATATGAGGTGAATACTAATAAAAATAAATAATAAGTTCAATTTTTTGAATATTATATTATTATTATTTAATTTTCATAACACGGCGTCTTATATAGGCAATTCAGGGACATCACTGTATTATAAGTATTCGAAATAATCGCGTTATTAAAAAAAAATAAAACTAATACTATTGCAGTTTGCACCTACCGACTCTTACATTATAATAATACTAACTTAAGTGCAACACCTACTTGGTGCAACTTCTTGTAAGTGCAACTGTTCTTATGTGAGACTATTTGTAAGTTCAACACTTTTTGAGTGCGGAACCTTAAATTTGAAACTGCGTGTGACTGTGACACCTTGTAAGCTTAACTTTTATTGAGAATAACACGTCATTAGAAGAATTATTTTTGAGTGCAATTCGTATACTTCGGTTTATGTATTTTATCGGAAATAATATTGTTAAGTAATTGATTTAAAAAATACTATGCCTACGGCGGGAACTGGCGTTTGCTTTCTAGAAGATAATCGTTCACCCCTAATTCCTAATTTTTTTCTAATTAATAGGTTGACACAATACCTAAATAATCTGATAATCGATCAAACTTACTATGATCATACATTTATGAAAACTATCAACTTATAATATATACGCGTATTCGAAACGGACGTCCTGGTCGGATAGGGACGATCGGTAGACAAAAAAACGTCCAGTCAGGTGTTAAACGTCCGTTAAATACATTTAAAATACAAAATACACGAATTTTCTCAGATGTGAATGTACCTTAATACAAAACAACAATAGAAAACGTGAAAAAAACACTCCTGGATAAAATGCAACAAAATATCTCACGAAGTCGCTGCCCGAGCTATCATCGGGCAGGTTAATGGCGGTGGCGCCATGTACTATTACCGTGTACCATATAACATTTATATCAACCTACCTAACTGGGTAACGAAAATCGTTAGAGAAGCTGAGACCCTACGCATCTAAACACTAATTCTTATCGAACGACCTAACTAACCGATATGAATGACCGTACGAAACGCGGTCCTAATAAATACTATAAACAACACGGGCGGCTGGACATCGTAACAATACAGTATGGGAACTCAAAATAACTTAAAATGTTACAGACACCGGGAAACACGAATTTAACGTTCATGGCGTCGAAAAATATCGCGAAACCCCGATTTTGAATGTTGGGGGCAATAATACTATGGTGCAAGAGAATGTCGAGTAATAACGGACGGAAGGCGAGCTATGATCACGAAAGGCGAACAAGCATCGAGAGTCTGAGAAAACGGGCCAGGGAATTAAATAATTCTATAAGAGGTTTTTCTTATGGAAAAACGGCTAAGAAAAGTAAGAATTTTATATATTTTAATATATATATATATTATTTAGAGATCCCCAGATTATTGGTTAGTTAACTTAAGTACGTTGTTATACAGGTATTTCGGAAAACACTGCATTATAATTTTATTTCATTCTTTCTAAATTTTTAAACAAAATACATTATATAATCCCTTGATATCCATAATACGATACTTTTATGAATAGATATTCGTTTAAAATACTGAATATTATGCAATACAAATATTGTGAATTGTCTATTTATATTTTTGTTTTATTAGAAAAATATCTTCATATAAACGGGTACCAGAACATTATGAAATTTGGGGAGGGATACCCAAAATTTTTTGATGAGTCATTTAGATGTGAAAACATCGCAGAGAAAACTCGATGAAAAATCAAAAAGCGAAGTCTTAATTTTGTAGTTAAAACAATATATGTAAAAATTTTTATATTATTGATGTTATTATGATTGTTTTTGTATAATTTTATTAGTCATTGAACCATAATGTAGTATAATAATGTAATAATAAAATAGTTTTCATTCAAATTTTTCATAATATTTAAATTCTTTTTAACATAAATAAATGGAAATTTTAAGCTAAAAAGCTATTTAAATATCGACAAGGTATTATAAAAAATTATATGTTTCTATATAGTATAAAAATGTAATTGAAAAATATATACTGTACGATTAAAATGTCACAACGTACAATAGAACTATTTTACTCTGGGTTATCACAGTTATGAAAAATATTAATATAGTCGTACTTAGTATACCATATTCAATATAATATATAAAGGTAATTTTAATATATTAATCGTTTTTAAACATCTAAACAATATTTTGGCTGTAGATAATTACAAGGGTTGGTTTTCTTAATACACTGTTTTTATGGATAAAGTTTAGCCACGTTTATAGACTTTGTTATACATATACCGATATTTTTATATTAAATTGTGTTTTAAAATTTCATTTTTATTTATATCTAATACTACGTATTCAAACCAAATAAATTGAGATTACCTATATACTGTAATGTAGGTAATGAATATTTGTTTATATAATAGGTATTTCTTAATAGGGGTTTTTAAAAAATTTATATTCTGAAATTAAATACGTCTCTGAAAATTGTATGGAATAAAAATATAAAGCATATAATACTTCAATATTTAATAGTATTTAAAGTATAAGAGGAATGGAATGAAATATTTGCCGACCTCTGGGAGTATTCACTCACTATTACGTTCATTTAAATATATAGTGGTTATAAATAGCAAACAATTATTTCAATAATCAATATATTTTATAAAGTACGGGTATTAAAGTTTAGATGAATAAAACCGGAAAATTAATTCACTTAAAAAAATAGTAAATATTTAGATTATTTGATACACAAATAATATAATGACTATAAATAATAGAAATAATAATTGCAAAATGTAACAATTCATGAAGTATAAATCTTATTTGTATAAAATTAAATAAATATAATTTCATATGTCTATATAAATTTATATTTTCTATACCATGATTTGTTATATCAGAGTACAATATTATATAAATAATATTAAAAACGTATAATTTTTTAATAAGTATAACTGGAATATATTCCTTTAAATGCATATTGAATCTTATTTTAATTGAATATAATAAATGCACATCGGATAGAAAAAAATTAACATAAAGAAAACAAGATATAGCTGTTGGTTAATTGGACTTGGTGCAATATGCCTATTCAGGCAATATTTTAAAATAGTATGCCTATACATGGAACTCTGCATAATGGTATTATTTTATCAAATCCGTTTTACAAATTGCATATAGATAAAACACAATAATTGTATTTTAGTGTTAAACTGACTGTAACGAGCAATACAGTACAATACAGTTGGTCCATTGTGATCAATTCAAAATTTTCACATTTTCCATATTTTTTAAACTAATTTTAGTCGATTTTCTGGGTCAATATAAAACCCATTGTCCTCATAGACTACATACAGTATGTATATTTATCTATCATACATCTAAATTATCGAACCATATTAATTCGTCACGAATATCAACCTTTCGAATGGTTCATCTGTAGTAACACTATTGATTTTACCAAGGCTTAAAACTGGTAATTGGTTTTTCCTGAAAACCTGTTAAAAACTTCTTTTTTGAGAACCGAAAACCACTTCTCGGTTTTAATTTTTAAATCTAAGAAGAAGCCATGGGTAACCGGTAACTAATAATTATATTTTGAGGTTTTAAATTTACCGGTAATTGTAACGGAACCGATAACCCATGTTGAAAGTACCAAAAAAAAAAAAAAAAAAAATCCGCTAACTCTTTTCTAAAGCACAAAAAAATTTATTATATATATATAATAATATATTATAAATAATATTTGTTTTGTTTATCATGCCTTCATTATTTTTATTTATAATATTTTAATCTTTATTTTATAATACCAATTATTGTATTATAATATGACATTTATTTGTATGGGTATATTTTAATAGTATAGGTACATAGCTAAATGTATAATATATAAACATATTATAATACCTTTAATATAATGTATATATTATATTGTATGCTCTTGGGTCGTCAGTCGTTCCTAATAATATTCTTTATAGGTGGTATAATAAAATGAAATTGATAACAAAAATTTAAAAATAATTGACAATGTTTTCTACTTCCCGTGAATTATCACATTATGGTATTCTGTACATTAAACCTGAAGAATATAAACTAATTAGCTAAATGACTTAATAGCATAGACATATTATATAGGTTTGGTAGTAGGTACGATTTTATTAAATACGATCGTATTTAGATTATATACGTGGTAAATATACGTTTATCCATGGTTAAAAGAAATATTTAAGTAACACAAGGCACAATTGTGAAAAAATCGTTGATTACGATCATTATTTTATAATTATTATGAATTATTTATAACTGCGTTATATACAATTGTGACAGAGGTTGCTTTATCATAGGATTTATTTTTTAAATAATTTTAATAATCTAAAAAATTTTCCAGGACCGATCCTGGATCTCTGCATTCCGAAATGCAGAGACCAAACAGTTAGACGACGAATATTCATAAATATTATGAATGTTTGTCAAAATCCTATTTAAATTGTAATTAACTGTTTTAAAAAGATAGAAGTGGCTTAAAACCGGTAACCGGTTATGAGAAGTAGGAATCAATTTTAAACCGAGAAGCGGTTACCCTAAAAATAAGGAATCGGTTTTGAACCTTTAAGATGTAACCACCTATTTTTTATATTATATTTTATATTGTATTCAACAAACCGTTAATCGATATCTATGTATTTAAAAAACCACTTAATACCAGTAACCGGTTCTCAAATTTTTTTTAAAATTGGCCGGTTACCGATATTTTTGGAAGCGGGTTTAAGCTATGCTTTAACATATAGTAATTTCTTAAAACAATATTTTACGAATATTTTTAAACAAAAATTACATAATGGATAGATTATTTTAATTATGTGCATAGAGAATAAAATATGTACAATTATTAAGTTCTTTAAATTCAAATCGCACATAATGAAGTAAAAAAAAATAGTTACAAATCCACATCAGTTAATGTGAAATAAAATAATTATATATAGAATATTTCTTTGGGAATTTATCACTGTTTTAAATAATTAAAATTATGCTTCGGTACATTTATAAAAAATTCTAAAATTACGTATAATATATTTTTGGATTTTACAAACCTTTAAATATAAACGGTTCTGAATAACAATTAACTACTAGTCATGTAACTAAACATTATGTTAATACTTTGTTTAATGTAAATCAACATTCTAACACATTATTTTTAGTTAAACAAGTATTTTTATTGATAGTATACAATATTTTTTTAAATTATTTAGTAAACAAACAATATTGTAGTTTGTAAGGTTAGTTTGATCGTCCTACCTACTTAACTATATGAGTAACAGTACTAATTAGCATTGGATTATATATAAAATGTACTAGTTTTTCAATTATTTCAGATTAGAGTTTTAAGTAAATTATTGTTCTAAACATAAAAATTAGATCATCAAAAAGACTGCTAGTCTGATGGTGTTTCTGTATAATTAAACAATTCAAAGAAAATTTAAAATTTTTTTAATTATTAATTGAAAATGAACTCAAATTAATCATCCTGTGTAGACACTACCAGCTGTGTTATTGTGTTTTGGAGGTCTGAAACATTATTATCTCATACGCTATATATTTAAAAAACAATGATAAATATTGTCCACTTTTGTTCCGAAATCGTGCTTTAAGTTAGAATTAAAAAAAAATTAAATTGTTATTATTATTTTTTATTTGAATATCATTGTGTATTGCGAAACGTAAAACTTTTCAAAGTTCTCTGCTAATTCCAAGCTGATTTTCATCTTCGAAGCTTCAAACTGATTTGAATAAGATCCGAAATCTAAATTTTTTTAGAAACCTAGTCATAATATTAATATGCAGTATGATAATATTATTATTTCGATATAAATAAAAGAATCATATTGGTACACTGTTACTATTTAGAGTAAAATTCTCTTATCTCCAGTCATCCCTGTTTATTATTATTAGTGGATCATTTATATGGAGGATTTATGGGGAAATCATTGATTTTATTTTTGTTTTTTATTTATAGTTCTACAGTTACCAGTTCTCAACATTTTTAGATAGTTACCGCTATTTTCGGAAGCGGCTTAAGCTCTGATTTTCACTGAAAATCGTTCTTTCTGATATTTAAACTGGTATGCACTGAATTTCAACGCAATATTTTTTCGGCTATATTGTATGGTGTATAATTTCATTGTGGAATTTGAAAATAAAATGATTATAATATCTACATTGTACAGACCCGTAACAAAAAATTACATATAAAACTTTACATTCAGTATATGAATATGCATATGTGTATCAAGCTATTTTATGATTAAAAAAAAATAGTTACCAAATTATGTAGTAAATATAAAACAAAATACGGTATTTTCAACATTAAACATTAGAATATGCACAAAATAATTGTATATTTCAGTCCATATAATTATATGAATCCACAGCAAGTTTTAAAACGTAAATTATACTATAAAGCATAGTCCCTATATTGTTTTATTGATATGTATGACAGATATGAATATAATACCCAAGCGTATAACTACCTACTATAAATAGTTAATCTACTTGCATACTAATGTAATGAATAAATAAAAGAAATATTGGGGTTTCACCATTACAATTAATTAGTATGAAATTGAAAATGTATAGAATTTAATTTCTATATGTGACTTCCGGGCGACGATATAAATCCACCCATTGCAACAGTAAACGTATTAGTTCATATTTGTATTATCATATATGTATATACTCGTATATTTATATAATATATATGATGTGAATTATATAATACAATTTTATAAAAACAATTTCTCCATTTAAAGGAATAGACTAGAAAAGAAAATTATGTGAAGGGCCCTATATGTTGTAATAATTTATTAAAGGCGTTTTATAACATATGTATTCATATTAATAAGTTTTTAATGATAAAGTTTCATATTAAATATATATTTATGAGGTATTTATAAGGTAGGCAATGTTTATGACATTTTAAGAAATTGAAAATCAAAGATACCGTTATAGTAATTAATGATCTTAATAAAATAAAATTAATTACTATAGCGGTCAACATTATTTCAGATGTCAATAAATATATTAATTGTAATTTTCTTGAATTCAATTATAATAAAACATTTTGTGTTTCTTTCTTAATTTTGAAGATAAAAAATTTTCAAATAAATTATGATATAAAAGTACATAATTTAAAACATCTTGAAATGGAAATTTAAAATTTTACTAATATAAATTGTAATTATGTTCATATAAAGTGTTCAATAAAAATATATATAAAAATACCTGAGTGTAACTATTGATTGATATTTGTAATGGGATATTCACAATGGAAAGTGTTAAAAGATTAGAAGCATGTTCTATATATTTAAAACTCTAAACAATATTTTATTGCCAAATACTATGTGAAAGATTTTTTTTGCACTTGCTCAGTCAGGTATTTCATTGGAATAGCTCTTTGGGGGGAACTTTATGATACGCGTTTAATAAAAATTATATCAACGATTAATTCATTACTTAGGATGGTTTTTGAAAAAAAAGATATTGCACAAATATTGATAGCATTTTTATTACCCATAACTTACTAAATCTATAACAACGTCAGGTAATATAAATTGTAAGCCATTGAATTTGGTAAAAAAAATCCCTTTATTTTTGGTTTTAAGGTCTGTAATTCTTTGTGTACTGATATTAACATTTTCCAATATTTTAAATAATATACAATAAATGTTAATTATAAAACAAGAAAGTCATAATTTTGAAGAAAAATGAATTTTGATGTACATAAAACACTAACACATAATTATTAAATTAATTTAATTACACAATTATATAATTACGTATAAATGCCATGTAACTTAAAAAGGACGTAAAAACAAATTTTTATTACACATTTTTATATTATATGTTTTGTGCAATATATTTCAGAAAAATAACTTAAATTAGAACCAGGCCAACCATTAAGATACTGTTGATACGTTTGCGTAGTTATTATGAACCTAATCAAAGTGATAATTGATGATTTTCATTACAAATATTAGATTTTTGCGACAATTATAATTTTTTTTTAATAAATATCAATATGTATACCCGTAACTGACGAAATTTTACACTATGAGTACAGTTGGCAACGTTACAAAATCCTAAATTAGATTTACGACTTCGGTGGGGACGCGACAGTAAATACACTACGTTGAGACCCACACTGAATGTAGAACGATAACAATCCACGTGTGGTGTACTAGCAACAACAGCAGCAGCCAAGATACGATTAACAATGTTTTGCGGATGTGGAATAAATAAATAGTTTTTCGCGAAAACCTAAAAATCCAAAGTTAGATTAAGATACTAAATGTGAGTATTTGATAAACATTTCACTCACTACAGTTGCAAATTGTTATTATATTCATAATCACGTTATAATTATATTCATATTTCAAATTTTTTATTTAATGAATAAAACAATATGTTTAAAAACAATAGTATGTATAATTTACGACTAATATATATATATATATTTTTTTTTTTGATAAAATTAGTTTTAGTTTAGAGTACCATATTATTAATATTCTTATTAATAGCCTAAGGTGATTTTGAAAAATGCCGCGTTTTTCAGTTATTGAAGAACAACTCAGTTTAAAAAACGATTCAATCGTCCTTTGTTCTGTTCCTTAGAATAACCTGATAGGGTCAATCATCATCTATATTACATCACCTACAAACATTCAATCATAAATATACGAATAAAATAATATATTATAAGTATGTCTATAAAATACAGTAATAGCGTGACGAAATCAGTATTGATGTGTGTATGTCTGGAAAAAAGGTCGGTAGCAGTGGCGACGGAAAATAGAGTTGTTTCTCTTAGGAGGACGAGGGCGTGGTACATACGTACATTAAATTCGGTATGCAGGCGGAAACGAAACGTCGGACATAGTTGAAGAATAAACGTATATATTATATTCATTATATATAATATAAAAATCGTTATTATAAAAAGTTGTAAATATCTAATCTAGAGAGGAAAAGAAATTTAATAATATCCAAATAATATTTTGGGGACTTTTTTTTACAGAAAAAAATTAAAAGTTTTAATAATTATAGTAGAACTTCTGTTTAAATATTATAATTACTCTCATATATACTATAATTATAGTCCTGTTATAATGTTCATGAAATATTTTTAATTGTACATTTTCCTAACTACTATCTTTTTAAAATACGATAAAAATAATACAAAATATATCCTGGTTTTATCGTGTTGTATGGTATTTATTCGATATTCCTGTTTTTGTATCATTTTTTACCATAGCATCTATTACGTGCTATTACTTTAATTCTCCACTCTACGACGTTTTAAATTTAAATATTTATTACTCGTGTAATATTCATCGGATTTAAAAACTAAAACATGAAAATTCTTATAAAAAATATATTTTAAATAATTTAAGATTTATAATTGAAATTATTGGTTACAAACTAAAAATCGAATGTTCATTAAATTTTAACTAATGAAGGAGGGAATAAAAATTTTGAAATATGAAATTTAAAAAAACTAACGACAATAATATATAAATTTATTTAATATAGAACTTTTAATAAAATATATTATTATTTTGAATATAATAATATATATTATATATTTTGTTAATAGTCGACTCCAAACTATTGGAAGATTAGTCAAAGGACAAGACGAAAATAACTAATACTTTTAATAATAACAGTTACTTCAATATTAGCCAAAAATATTACAATCTGATCTTAAAACGATAATAATTAAAATAATTAATTAACATTAAAATATGATAATATTGATCCTTTGTGACTGTAATACCTATTATGAATTATAATAGACCCCAAATAACATAAATAATATACTGTTAACTATTAAGTTCTTGGTTCTTGCTTATATGATAACATAGTCGTTATTCACATATACGCAGTTTAAAGTGTATTATTTTAGTAATTTTGGGTGTATAATAATTTATAATACATGAACCGCTTCGGAATTCCTAAAATTCTTAGAACGAGTAGTTCTTTACTTCAGTATACATTGGATTTTTACTCGATCCGTAATTGTTTTTATACCACGTAATTGTCGAGGTTGTTAACTTATATAAATCAGATGAAATTCTAGGTTGTATTCAAAGGATATAATTGGAGTTTATACTATAGAAACTATTAAAATCCTCTTAAATTATCTAGGACATCTACTCATTAGTGTATAAACCCATCCACAACCATAGCTTAGAGTACCCATCAAACCAAATGAAACTCATATTTAATCAATTATGCATCTAAATGTTTGTGTTTACTAGTGCAACGTTCGCTAAAATTTTTTAAATATGGTTACTTTAAGATTTTTTAGTCTATTGTCTAGTGTAATAAAACTCACATTAAGTAAGTATTCAATATCAGAGTGGCTCTCGCTTCTCATATATTTTTAATGAAATTATTCACCATACCATTTTAACCTTTTATACGAGTCTTGCTGAAAATGACTGTGATTGTTTAGAAATTATTAAGTTAAGCTAGAATGTACAATATAACATACCTTTGAGGGTTTAAAATGTGGTTTTTCCTGTGATTGAAATGCAAACGACGACAGCATGTAGCAAAGTTTGGTTTAAATTAACAAATGTCAAATTTTTCCAAATCTAATCTTCAAATCCAAATCTCTTCCTGCAATACTATTTATTTTCTGTTTTTTATAATTTGATTACTGTGTGATATATTGCTTTGCCAATTGTTTGGAAGAAAGCAGTAAGACGAGTAGTATACGTCGGGTATTATATAAAGAAATCAACTGTAGAAAGATCTTACACCGACTTTGAACCAGTAACAACTTAAACGGTATCGGTATTTTGTTTTTTTCATACAACTTTTTTCATTTTATTGGGTTTCCTCGCCGATATTTCCGGCTTCGATAATAATACAGGGTTTTTTTTAAAACATTGTATAGGTTATTAGTTTTTGGGTTAATGACATATGTTATAATTTGATGAACAAAACGGTTTTGCAAATCATCACTTAAAATACAATATTTTCGTATAGGTTTCAATTTTCTGAATAAATTGTTTAAATTGCCGATTTAACTTAATATATAAAAACCGGTTCCAAGTATCCTGATATCACGTAAGCCTATGATTGTGTTCATGATATATAAAAAGTTAGTATATAAAAGTACACAATATACATTTTTTACGATAAAATTGTATTCAGTTGTTCTGCAGCAATTATAATTGTTTGATAATTTACCCACATAATATTATTTCGAAATCATATAGAATATAATCAAATGTTATTGAAACATTTTAAAACAGGTTTAAATATTATTTTTGTATTAAAAGCAATCTGGAATTGTAATAAATAAATTATATAGTTTTCCTGTCCTCTTTGCCTTATTCATCAATGGCACGAACAATGCCCTTAATCATTGCCGCTTCCTGGCGTTTGCTGATGAAGTTAAACTATTTCTGCAAACTGATTCCAAAGATGATTGTCTCTGCCTTATAAATAAACTCAACAGCTTATCTATATAGTTGGATAATCATGGACTATCCCTAAACATTAAAAAGTGTCAGGTGATGTCTCCCAGTCTTTTTAACTACGTCGTTGTTGGTAGCGTGATGTTAAAGTGTATTATTGGACATTTTTAAACATTTCGAGTAAAATTAGAGTACTCATAATTTTGAGGTAAATAGCATTAAAATACATCTTTCTCATATGGTACTGACAAGAAGCCATTTACTTTTGTCTTAGAAGTGTCTTAATCAAAAATAAAAGCTACTAATTATAACCGACAATCATCATAATTGGGAAAATAGGAAAATATGAAGTCGTTGTTTAATATTGTTGATTTCATTGGTGAATTTTGGAAAAAACGAATATTGAAATAAATCTTTTTTTTTTACTTAATTTTCTTTTAAATTCAACATTTCAACCAAGTATATTCTATTTATGTTGCATCCAGGTGCGGCTGTGTATTGACAGTGTTCCGTGCATTGAATCGTACCCTGTTCGGAATAGGTTCAAAAAGAATACATGAGGTATATTATACTCTTATAATAAATAATTAATAACAATATTTAAAGGTTATAAAATAATGGTAATAATATTTCTCTTTATAACAAAAAACATGTATTTTTATATAGATAAAATATGCAAATATATGCAAAGGTATGAACAGATACGTTATACATTACATATTTCAATAAAAATAAAATATACTTAATCATAAAAAGCACGGTACTGTAAGGATAATGAATAGGAGGATGCTGAAGTGCTGAGATATTAACCGCTTAAACTGCTTGGACGGCTGAATTTCTTGTACGTAAACCCAAGTGTTCTACACTGGATTAACCCGTTTCCGAAAACGTAACTAAAACTGTCTCTCCTCGGCTCATACATTTTTAGTTCCACACTCGAAACTGCATGTTGGAACGATTAAAGTACCAATCAGTACCCGTTTAAATACATCTTGGAAATGAAGTAGGAGTACGTGGAACTGATGTTCCAATAAAAAAAACACCGATTACCATATTATCCGTAAATGACGACACCGAAAAATCCCGTGTTATCAAAACGGCTGTTATTACGGAAGAGAAGGAGATGGCAGCTTGCCGCATCGACAAGAAGCCAACGTTTTGACGTCATGCGGGAGAACAATGATAGTGGTTGCTCAACGGTCGCAGCATCCGAATGGTAATAATAATAGGTGTCTTAATATTTCGATCTCGTCAGATGGTGCCAGTTGTTCTTTAGAATAGATTGGTGAGGGGAAGGGTTAGTACAAATACCCTGAGCTGGTAGGAACAATTTAAATGGTGGCAAATTTACGTAATACTGGCGGGTTTTTAAAAATTTAATTTGATTTTCTTATAAATTCATTGTGATGAAAATGTATTATGTATTACATATTTATCTTTTAACTGCCAATGTTTTATGGTTAATTTTCATAAAAAATATCTTTTTATAGAAATTCAACAATTAATATTATTTACTTGAGAGGACGTAATATCAGCATTTGCTGTCGCTGTCCCACCAACTGATAGTTTACGAAATTTACGGTCAGAATTTTCATCTAAAATTTGTCATTTTTATCGTTCGAGTAAATTGAGCAATTATTAATTTTAAAAATATTTTTATCTCTTTAGAAAATCAAAATTAAACCAAGCTATGATAATAAATTAGAAATAATCTTGTCTATAAATTAGGTAATAGGTAAATTTATTTTAAATAAAAATAACAAAGGTGTGATAAAAATTCTGAACTTTGATTTTGTATAACTATCAATAGACAGTAATAGAGATATTAGATCCTTTTAAGTCAAAAAAGTGTAAAAATAAATTGGATAAACATATATTAACATTGAACAAATCACAAAACTTAATTTATTTTATAGGAAACATGGTTATTATTTATTTTTGATTTCCAAAAAAAATAGTTAAAAAAAAATAAGTAACTTTCCATCATTAATATTGATAAATTGACGTTCAGTTTTAAATATTATTATCTAAAATACACATATTTTACCAATGAACAAAATTATCGGTCATTAGATAAAAATTTAGTACGAGTGATATTTGTATCGTTATTTCGACAATTGAATCATTTAATTAAGTTAGTTATTGGAAATAAAAAGAAGATTTTCTTAATGATTATGACCAAAAATAAACTTTAAACTATAATTATAAAAGTAGTATACATGTTTTAAATTAAATCATTCATTATTAAAGTTTGAAGGTACTATTCAAAAACATTAATTAAAACGTTTATTATAATAGTCAATGATTTAAACTTTTATATATATAAATATTTAACAAAACAAAATAATACTTGTATTATGGGTATATAAGTTAAGTTATTTAACTCAAAAGATACAAAACAATTAACTTTTGACCTATAACAAATACTTAAATTTAGATTGAAAGTTTTTAAGTAAAACTTTTGACATCCATTTTTCACCAAACTTGATTAAAGTTTTATTGAATTAATCAAAATTAGGATTAAAGTTCACATATATATTTTTTTTTAACTGTCAAAATTATTTCAGTGCAGTTGACTTAATTTCAAATTTTATTCTTTCAGTGACGTAATGCTATAATAGTGAAATAAAAATATTTTATAATTACAATTCCTGTTTTAAAATCATCCAAATGCATGCAAGTTTAACCAGTGATACTGAACCATTTCTAATAATTTAAAATCTTTTAAGTTTTAATTATGTCACGTTGATATATACTAAGCAGCCATTTTAATATGTCACTTAGCTGCCAAAAAAATTGAATACCAATCGAATGTATATAATAACGATTATTTTGGGTCGTGATTACCACACAATGATAGGTTAGCAGGCGATGACGAAATGTATACAAATAGCTGGTACCAAGAATTTCTTATCACTGGAAGTAATACTTTTTTAACTTCCTGTGCTGGTACTATTGATAAAATGAAATTTGTATATGGAAATATTCAGTGTGTTTAAATAAAATAAGTATAGTATTTAATATCTGATGAGTTCACATATTATAATCACGTTTTCTGCTAAAACATCGTGCTTAGAAATTACATCGAGTCGAAATAATTTATTCGCGGCGCACTTCGCTTCGAATTGAACCGATACAGACTGTCAGAGTAAATTACTGTATATTTATACTAATATAAGTCTATTCAACGGGTCATGCAAATGTCGGATTTCTCATCTCATTATCTTCATCGTTCCGACAATAGTGTAAAACCGTTGTGACGAACAGATTGACTCTCAAACTTAAATTTATGGAAATGTAGTCGATAATTGATTTTTGAGCATTTTTAGTCGAGAAAAATATGTTTAATATTTTGATATATTGATTCGAAATTTGTTTATGTTTCCCTCTATTTGTTCAGACAAATTAAATTATATTTAACTATTAACTATTGGATTGTAGAGCGGGCGAGAAGTATATCCAAATAAATATAAATTATCTTGTGGAAATCTATTTTTCATTTTGCAATTTGCAACATTGATAAAAAATTCTAAATTCATTACTTTTATAAAATTAACAAATGTAGTTTTTAACATTTCTGTTACATTTGAATAGTGCGGAGTAGTATAAATAATGAATTAAACGTATTTTAAAAATAATGAAATGTAAACCCTCCAAACAAACAGTCTGTTTATCCAGATATTATCAGTGTTATTCATAGTCATGTTCAAAAACCAAGGTTTAACATGAGTTTTGGAAAACTTTGTATAATTTTTAAAACTGAGTTTAACTCTGGTTTTACTTTGTATTATTTATAATCGATGTAATCAGTGGTCTAGACTAAGATTTTATAAACTGCGCATTATCTATGGTTTATCGTGCACATCCCTATACGCCCTAAATTTGCATTTTATAATTAATTATTGCCAACGTAAATTAAAAAGATATTATTTGTTTTATTAATACAGCTACTGTTCTCTCGGATCATTTTCTTTCATCATTAATAATTGTTGTTATTATTTTTTTTTTCGCGTATTTTATTTATTCATGTTAAAATATAATTTAGATTCAACGAATAAATAAATTAAAATTTAAAATGAATAAAGAAAAAAGGGTTAATTGGGAAAATGGAGAAAAAGTGCTTCTAACGGAAATCATTACACCGTTCATCAAAATAATTAAAAACAAAAATTGTGATACAAATACAAATAAGTTAAAAATAGACACGTGGAAACAAATTTTCAACGAGTATAACGACAATACAAAGAGTAAAAGAACTTTACCACAAATTCAAGGTGAGTGGAAAAGGATGAAAATAGGTGCAAAAAAAAATGTGTCATCGTATCAAAAAAATGGAAAAAAAACTGGAGGCGGTCCACCGCCAGAATCAATATCCAAGTTGGACTTGACATTGCAGTTTTTAATGCCAATGGACTTTATTAAAGATACAAACCATTTTGACTGCGAAAATAATAACTAACTGTAGGTTGACTAACACCATGCTAATCACCGTTATCATCCTGAACCTTAAGGATAATAATATTATAATTCAATATTTCATAATTTATAAACAAACATAATATAAATCAATAATTACTTGTGCTCTAGCTAAATAACGAAGTGCTATTAAAAATTTTAAGCTCGGTGAAATCGGTTTTCCACGATTGTTTAGCGCTTGAGGTAATAAGTCACGAATTTTTGTGCCGATATATAAACATTCTTGTTTTGAAAATCGATATTTTTTGCGAAATTCATTATTAGTAAGTTCAATATATGGATTGTTACGAATTTTATATATTTTTCGTCGTCTAAAATGAAAATTCCTTAATTCCTTACATGTCTAATGTTTCGAACATCAAAAATGTCCATTTTTTAAATTTATAACTCATAAAAATTTAAATTAATTACATAAAATGATAAGATATTAATGATTTTTACATTAAAACCAGCTTTAAACCTAGGTTTTACTTAGTTTATAAATCAGAGGTTTATCTTTAAACTCCATTAAAGTTCTAAGTATAGTTTATCTTCTATGAATAACAAAAACGATAAACTATTGTTAAACTTATATTGAACCCTACTAAAACCAGGTTCAATTTGTCTATGAATAACACTGTATATGTCTATAATTATATAATTATTATATTATATTATATTATATATCCGGTATTTTGTTTAGTGAAAATTTTCCTAACCTAACTTAACCGATTTGTTGCGGTTATTAAACTTTTTTGATTGTGTAGTTCATTAACCAATAAAAAAGACCATCCATGAAATTTTCCTAAACGAAACTTATCGATTTTGTTATAAATAATTTATAACGAAATAACGACGAGTCCGAATAATAGGACTTTTCTATTATAATATCAAATGAGGGTTTGTCGTAAATTTGCTTATATGTATCGCATGTATTCTTTTTTTTTTAAATATTTCGAATAAATTATGAATGATTTTATAGGATTATTCAGCATAAGTTTTAAAGAAATTCAAGGTTTTACTAATTATAAAATTATGGCATCTAAAAAATAAATGAAAAATAAATGTGTTTAAAACATTTCTAGAAAAAACAATAAGGTTATAATAATAATTTAGGATTATTTAATGTCCAAATTATTTAACGTATAAATAATATTTTCATGTCATTATTTTGTGATAATTACGATTTGTTTGTATTTTTGATTTTGTTACATACTATTTACGTCCCGAAAAAAATTTGCATTAAACAGTTAGTAAATTTAATCGACAATTTGCAATCCACTAGCTTTATTATCAATGTAATAGTTTTATAGATAGAATTGATATTGAATATTTGAAGGTGGCTACTAGTCTCACTACTATATAATATATCCAACGTATAATTTTACAATGGAAAATACATAACTATGAAAAAATTAAATATACCATATTATCAAACTGCTATCAAAATTATGTATCTCAATGGATATTTTTTAAATAACTTTTTACTTAATATATATTTTTCTAAGAGTCACAATATAGATAATTATCGTAAATTAAATACAGTTTAAGTATACTATGCAGTGTATGTGTACTTCTTTTGTTCACACGAATAAACCGGGTAGATCCAATTTCGTCCTTCGTTTACTCAGAAAGTTTAATTGAAATGTATCACCCGATATTTTATGAAACCCCGCATCGATTTGGTAACATATTAAAATGAATACTTTTTTTGGTCGTATACCTATATTAGCCGGTAGAGGTTATTGATTCGATTCGCTTACTCAAACAGTTTAGTTCGAATATATCCCTCGATTTTTTTTTTATTAAGCACAAAAAAAAAATAAAAATTTTAATAACTGAATTTATTTACATCATTCTCCAAAATCCAATTTAACTAACGTAATGAGTACTTAGTGTATAATATGTATATGTAAGTTTTATATTATAATATGTACTTTATGTATTCTATCTATTTATATTACTGATCCATTGAATTTGATAGTTAATTGAATTGGCGTATTATTATAAATAGAAATATGTTTCTTATATTTCGCTGCATTTTACTTCATTTTCATGTTTTAGTTTTTAATTTGAATTTTGCTGTATTCGTTTTAATTGAATTTGATTTTTGTTAACCATTGATGTGAACCAAACTTGCAATCTGAATTTAGTATCTATAGGCCACAATTTAAGTAGGTCGATCAAAAGTGGGATGTATATAGTATGTAGTGGCTTTGGTATCCATTTTGAGATACAGTTGAAATTGTTTTTTTCGGAAGTGGAGTATAAATAGTTATTGAGGGAACAGTAGGTGGTGAATTATTTATCGTTGATGCAGTAGAGGCAGTTGCACTTATGTTATTTCCTATATTTCTAGCTATATTTCTCCTTTATGATTGATATGTATGCATTTTTTAAAAGGAACAGACGTTCAATTTTCACAATGGTGATTCAAATTGTAATTAAACACCACTGGTTTATATCTGTAATACATGGTATTTTTGAAATAGTGCAATTTTGATTGCGATTTCTTAACAAGAATTGATTCAAGTGATGTAATCCTTGATATTTTCTTTTGAAAATTGGAGAATAGTATACAATAAGTAATGTTATTGGAGATGATTTAATGAAATATGTATATCTAACTTTAATTTTAGTTGAAGTAGATAATGGATTGAGCATGTAACTTATGTTACTGTGGTATAGTGTCTATGTTATATGTTTTTAAAAATGCTTAAATTCGGTATAATCAATTATAAATTAAGTTTTATATGCAATTTAAGTATTAATTTTCGACACTTAAATGCATATAATCTTAGAATTTATTACAAAATATTCAATTATATAAATAATAGATTTAAAAATAAGCTATTAACCCTTAATTGGTATGACATATTATTTTATATTTTTTTTTCTGTAGATCGCATATTTTTCACTGTAAAATGCACTGTATTTTATCACATTACCACAAACATCATAAGTATATCGCTATAAATTATAATAACACGTTTTACATTTCAAAAAAGCTATTTATAGCTGCTTCGGGTCATAAAATAACCGAAGATAACAGTTACGTACATTTTTTTTTTTTTTATCTTGTCATAACAAAAATAATAGTTATATCTAGACATATATTTCATTTATGAACTGTTTAATATATAAGTAACATTTAAAATATATTTCAAACAATTATGTTAAGTTGTTAATTAATAATAACCTAAAATCTAAGCCTTAAAATATGTTTATAATTTGGCGTATAAAAGCATCCTGAGGCAAAAAAAGTGTTTGTAATTTTTTAGTAATAAATGATTTATGATGTTAATTTTATTTTATTTTATGGATAGTGTCTAAACTAAAATACAACATCCCCAGTAGTTAAAATTTAAATGTACATGCTTAAGCAAAATTAATAATTTAAAAACATAAATATTTATGCAAAATTGCATTATTAAAAAATAATTGTATAACACACTAATATTTGATAAAAAATAAATGTTGTCATTAAATGAAAAATATTTAATTAAATATATAGAATATAATATTTAAAAAAATATATAAAAACGTTAAAATGGTACTTAGAACATTTTAAATTATATAAAATTTAAATAATCTTATAAAATGTCAATAATATTTTATTTATTCTTTATCATATAACTGTCAGTTGTACCAGGGTTTGTGGGGTTTTGCCGTTTCCAGCCCCGCGGCCACCTTCTATTAGCGCTGAGCGCTACTCAAGAGGGCCAACGGGCTTCTGACCCGCCGCGAAGGCAGGCCAGCGTCGACATAGGGCCGACGAACACCGATACCATCATCCGTATACCGGGGGTACCGTACTGAACAGAAGCGGCGTGCTTGGCAGAGATACCGTTTCTAC
>JAIPRL010005834.1:0-30122 GCA_025469235.1 Pemphigus obesinymphae
ATAAATTATTTTAATATGATGACGATAATTTTAAACGATATAGTGCTGAAAATATGTAAAAAAATGAATATAGTTATCTTTACCTTACGCTTAAATGCAAAAAAGTATGTATAATGTAATAGCTACATACTGTAAAGTCACTAAAGTGGGATTTAACCTCATTTATATACAATTACCTGTACAAATTGTAGAGTTTAATTCATTGGCAGTGTATATTTTGAATATGACACCTTATACAACTAATTTAAATTAATTTTGAGTACATCATATTTTGAGTGCAATTATATAGGTTTAGGTATGTATGTCTTATTTTGAGATCCATAATTTGCCATTTCTGTCTGTGGCGAAAAATAGCATTTGCCATATTTCTTATTGCTATTGTTCTCCGATTTTTTTAAGAATACGCACATTGTTTTGTTTAACTAAATGGGTATTTCCCAATGACTGAGTTAATTTATTTTAAATACATTTCAAAAATTATTAATATTAATATAAATAAATAAATTAGATAGTAAACTATCTAACAAGATAGTTTTCGATTTTTCCAGTAGTTTTCTTAAACTTGTATAACCATTAATATAACAATGTAAGCTATAATTCAACATTGTACATATGCAGGGAAAATAAGAAAAATAATGTACAAAGTACGAGTATAATATATCCATTTGCCATTTTCTTTCCACACATTAAATATAAAAACATAAAATATATTTTATAATTGGTATATTTTTTATTCATATTAAGTATTTTAATTATTATTGGAAAAAAAAAATCTATAAAGACAAAATAAATGAAACCATTCAAATTAAAATGAGGTACCTACTCCGTAAAAATTATTATCAGGAATATAAATTACATTTCACTTTTAATATTGAGTTATTGTCTTGTTAATTTATGTCAATTCTACGTTAACGTTAATATCAACATTAACAAATTATATGATTATAAAATTATCAAAACGTTATGTTTTTAATATATGTGTTTACGTTGTCTATTAAAATACCTATATAAAATTATTATATGGATGATTGAAAGATAACAGAGACTAAATATTATTACATATAATTCAAAAATACAATCTATTTTTTTTTTCAAATTTTATTGTGGTACAGCTTCACAAAAAACACATCTGTATTTCATTTGAACCAATACTAAACTATACGATGATAAAAATTTTACATTTATATTTTACTTTATCATGTATACTATTTTTTCCAATATAATGTATATTTTCAAAAAATGTTCTTATTGCATATTAGTCGTTGTGTTATATATTATATTTACGGATATTATAATATATATGATATAAAATAAATGGCCTTAACGACCTAATATATTATTATAAATGTATCACACGTAATAAACTAGTAAAATACATACTTAATGGAATCGACAAATTTCCTATACTCGCCATTAACGAGTTAATAAATTAAAAGTTATGTTAATTGTAATTATTAAATAAACTTAGTTTTAGTTATATTAACATTTAAATAATGAACAACTTTTAATTAAAACATAGTTAAATTACAAAATTCCAAATTTTCAAATGTTGTGAAATAAGTAGATAGTAGGTCATCTGTATATTGTTATAAAAAATAATCTGAAGATTATTTCAGCAATTATAATGGTAGTTACTAGTTACGTGATACTGTAGTACACAAATTTCCGGCTATGTCATTTATAAAATATATTTATATTTTATAAAATAATATTTAAAAAAAATATGTACAGGCTTTCAAAATTGGTGAAAATATTAAATTTTTTTATGTTATTTTGACAATACTTGGGAACTAGGCATTTTAATATTGTATATATATTGAACTTTGGAAGATATACATGCACATTAGGTTAAAATTTGAAATTCCCGAATGTTGTGAATTTCGAAGACATTTGACCATGTAAACAACATTTAAAAATAAATACGTTATCGTAACAAAAATTTTAAAAGGGAGTGCGTAAAATTTCTTTAATTGTATGATATAATCAAATATTAGTTATTTGATCAGTGTTTATAATAAAAAAAGAATCAATAAAATTGTTACAAATTCAAGGACGATAAAAATAAATATAGATGTAATTACAGATAATAAATAGCTATAAAAAATAGTTGTTCCTGGAAGTCATTCACACTAACAATCATTTATTACTCACACATTCTCAAAATTTATATTTTTGCGTATTTTAAATTAATACAAAATCTATACAAGTCTAGACAAAATTTCTTAGAAAATAAAATTATGGCCTCTTAAATTAGAATATATTTTTCATCTAAAAACTTCATTATCCCAAACATAAAACTTTTATACTGAGACTTAATAATCAATACTCTATTGTAATATAAAATTATGCTCAAAAATTTGAACATAAAAAAATAAAATTAAACATAATTGGACAATCGATAAAAGCACAATGGTCATATCATAACTGTAATAAAGTTCATCAGAGCTGCGATAAACGCTAGTAGAAAAGTATATAATTCGGTTTATAATATAAATACAAAAATATATTGTAAAAAATATAAAAATTACATGTTTTTATTCACATAATCTTAATAAAATATTATTATAACAAATTGATATATATATATAATTTATATTGTTTGTATTTAGACGAAGTAATTAAACAAACTATGGAGAGTATTGGTAAGTTATTTTTCCCAAATAACTAATTTGTAGGTAGATTTTTAAATATAAAATATATAAAATAAAAAATATTATATTTATACAGGGGAACATGGGGAAAAGTGGGTATAGCGTAATATCTATTTACTTAATGTATACAATTGATAATATTATTAGATTTATAGTTTTCTTTGTCATCTGAGATTGTTTGATATAAGTTTTGGATCAAAATATCGATTATAATGTGAATCATCGATAAAAAAACAAGAATGTGTCTGTTATTATTTCTTTGATAATGGAATTTGATATTTTGTTTTCGATATATTATGTTTAATGTGTACCGTTTTTATTAATTTTAGTTTTTTTTTATAAAGAGTAGGCTCTAAATTGTATTATCAATATTCTAGTTTTCAAAGAAAGTATATAATAGAATAAAATAAAAGTATCCAGGTAAGTTCATTGATCCGAGCAATGTGGGACGTTCCCGCTTTGCCCCATATAAAGAAATCTAATATCATAACCTATAAATTGCGTAAACGAAATTTGGAAGGAAAATATTTAATTTTAAGTGTATTACAAGCTTTCACAAGTTAGCGTCCCCACTTTGCCCCATATTCCCCATAGTGGATGGCGTCCAATTCCGTAAGAATGACACTATTCTGTTGAACTAAACAAGTCTTTTATATAACACCGACATATCGGACATTGATATCGCCGTATTCCAAAAGCTGTGATTATAATTTATCATTAATATGTAAAATCATAATTCAAAGTGTTAGATTTATATACAGTTTTTATTCGAAACAATTGACCAACTTTTACAAGTATTAAATATGTATAAATTTGAAGAAAATTTAGTTTTGCTAATATACCTATCATCAATACTTAGATGTATTTATACATACAATAATTTTCATACATATTACAATATTTTTTTATAATAGTATCAAATTGAATTTTTGAATGTTCACAAAAGTAGTCATTAAAACGTTTTAGACCTTAGTCCATTATTCTATAGTTACACAAAATTTAAGACTTTATTTCACCGAGTTTTTAAAAAAACATGTTTCCATTTAATGCTATATTAAATTAAAATAATTTGCTAGTTCTGTAAACTTGTTGTTTTTGTATTTTAAAATTATTGATAATATTATAAAGAAATCATTCAATAAACATTCTATTTATAATATATATATATATATATATATTTTACACTTTACATAAATAATTCCTAATGAGTTATTTAAATATTTCAAGACGAGTGCCAAATGAAACGTAAGTGTTAATATTTTATACCAATAATTTCCATTTATGTCTGTTCATATGATTTTGTGTGAAGAAAATTATGATTTAAATTTTTGATTTTATATAGTTATAATTACGATAACATGAATAATATATTATTTACTGATATATAAATACAAATAAATAATAATAAAGTTTGACTTTTATGGTAAGACAATAAATAATATAAATTTTTTGTTTATATCTTGGAAAGTAAAAATAATTTCATTGAAATTGTAATCAGAAAATCAGTTTTATATTTTTTCACAATGTTTAAATATGTACCCCCCCCCCTACAAACTTATTTTTTAATAATATATGAGCTTCCAGTTTTCAAACGGAAACCATTAATATAATTTAAATATTTATAATATAATATATACATGTATATTTTTATTCCTATGAATATTTACAGAATTATAAGTATTTAAATTTAAAACCCTTGGAGTCGGATTAAGAATCATATAATATATTAGGTAAAATCCTCGGGGTACATTACCATTTTCAACTTAAAATAAAAATCAATGTATATAGTAAATAAATATTAAAATACTAATATTACCTCATAGCAGAATATCCAAAAAAGAAAATTAATATATATTTTTATTTATTTATTTTCGTTTTACAATTAAATGTAAAATAACATAGTTTCCTATTTGAAAAATCAAAAGACAAAATTGGTTTAAATTAGTCACGAGTGTGGAGAAAGTGGATATAATTTTTAATATAGCATAATAGTAAATTTACAAATTTATGGACGAGGTCATTATCTATGCTTTGTTAAAGCTTTTTTATAATTTTATTTTAATTTTAAAGAAAAATATATATATTTAATTTATTGAGATTTAAAAATAGTTGTATATCTTTTCAATTTTTACCCTAATATCAAAAATAACAAAGTTGTGATAAAAATTGTGAACGTAAATATCTTATATTAACAGTTGATTAGTTCGAAACAATAAATATCAATATCACGTCCTCTTCAATCATATATCTAGTCTTAGTATCATTATAAAACTGGGAAAGTAAGGAATGGAATCACTTTCCTCAATGAGTATCAGTAAAGGTAAAAATACTTATATTAGGATAATCTAGGTCGGTGTATTGTCATATATATTGTCATATATTATGACATACGCCGTAAAACTAAACAATTAGCTTTGGTTACTAAATCTTACTTAATTGAATAATAATGTCGTTATATTAAACTAAATTTAGTACATTAAACACATAGTTTTTAGATAACAGCCCTCCACACACCACCACTAAAAAAATGCACAGAAGTTCCATTCATAATCTTTTTTATCAAACGCAATAATTTTACATTGGATTCGAATTCAATAACTCTACCATCAGTAAACTAACCGACGTGCGAAGTACGTCTTATTCTCACTAACAGGACTTTTAATTATTATAATCATTTATATAGGAATATTCAAAGCTGGTCATTAACGAGTTAATAAATTAATAGATAAATTAAAATTTAAGTTAATTTTAACTTCTAACTTAACTTTTTATATATATTTTTTTTAACTTTACTTATACATATTTTATTATATTAACTTTTGAATAACGAGTTACTTTTAATTAAAATTCAGTCAAGTTAATTTTGAAATAATTGATACATTTTTATTTGATATTGTGTTTTATGTCAAAGTAATTTAATAAAAAAAATGTTGTATTTGTAGTTCCTTATTATTATTGTATTATAAGAATTATTTATTTCCAAAAAATATGAATAAAACAAGAATACCATATATTATATAAGAATCTTTCCGTAATATAAATTGAGATATATATTAGATTTACCATCAATATTCCAATATCAGAACAATATTTAAACTAATTTTCAATGAGCAATTTCCGTTTGTTACAATTTTGAAGAAACGAGTTAGTTGTACCTATTAATAAAAAATTTTTATGAAGCTATTTGTTGTTCATTTTGATAATAATTATAATAGGTTTCAATCAACATCACACATACACATAACCTATAAATTCAATCGAAATTGGAAAAAATATATCATAAAAGTCAAACAATTTGAAATATATTTGTCGTTAAATATAATATGGGTATAAAAAATAAATAATGTATAATAAAATATACTCTGAACATAAGTAGTCCTTCGGACTTTTCGTTCTCGAATTTTTATATAACCATAGTCGTCATGTCGATATGTTCAAAAGTCCGATTACCTGTAACAGATAATGTACAGCATCACTAAAAATTTGATTAAAATTTTAAGAATTATTTACCGTTAAATATAATATATATATAATATAAAAAAATACAATATAATATAGTAGGTACCCTGCACTCCGCACATACATAGATATAAGAAATCGTCCGGATGTTTCGTTCTCGAATTTTTATATAACCATTGTCTTCTAGTAAATGTGTTCGAAAGTTTGATTAAATATCGAATTTATGATAAAAGTTCGCCGAAAGTATAAATATAAATATAAATTGAATTGTGAAGTTAAGTTAATTTAATCAGTATCAGACTTAATGCTTAAATTCGGACTCATCACAGGGCATTATATGACGCTTAATTAAATTTAATAGAATAGGTAAGTACAAAATGTAATTCAAAGAAACAAAAAAAAAAAGATAAGAAATATTAAATAATAAAAGTTAATACAATCATAACAAAATATATTACGATTTGGGATATCGGATAAAAAAATTTCGCAAAACAATTAGATTGGGAGAGTAGGATTCCAACCAGCGTACCCGCATCGAAAGTGCATCCACGCTACTATTAAGCTAGAGAATCGATGAAACAACAGTCAATTTTTTTCTTATTTAAATTATTCAGATAACGGACGACACCGCTATGTATATTGACAGATAATAATATATACGCATATTTGGATCGAATGTCCCGATCAAACGGGAACGATCGGTAGACAAAGAAACGCTCACTTAAAACGTCCGGAAAACGCGAATCCGATGTCCAAGACGTCGAAAAATTACTACAAAGGTCGCTAAACCCGATTTCGGATGTTCAGGGCTATAATACACCGACGCAGGAGAACGTCGTGTGATAACTCGGCGAGTTGGGAATCGCATTTCTTCTTCTCGGCGTTCAAAGCTCGGAGATAAGGTGAAAATACAGAGGAACGAAAAGCGTAAAATCTAAATTCAATCTGAGAATAGTTTGATAATGGTAACAATAAAGGAATACGAGTCGGGTGGTGACGAAAACTGTCTGGCGCGTGGATTTAAATAAATGTATAAGAGTTTTTTTCATGGGAAAATGTTAGCATTTTATATATAATATTATATATATATATTTGTAGTATATTATAGTATAAGTACTAAATAGTGTTAATTCGTATATTAAATGCATCCGAAACAACAAATATACAAAATTCTATCTTTAGAATATAATATTACAAGCTAGACAACGTCAATAAGTCTAATAGTTATTGAACAAATGGAAATTGTCCATGAATATTATACAGAGTGTTCAATACTGGTCCTGGTCCTGATGGTTTACCTTCAATTTTTTTTTAAGAATTTGCCTTTATATTATCTCTAGTTATACATACGTATTACGTAAATCAATAAAATCCAGTTATATTACTAATGCTTGGAAACAATCTTATATAACTCCTATATTTGAAAAAGGCAAAAGAAATATGATAAAAACTATGGACATATTTCTAAAATGTTCATCTTACCAACGATATTTTCTAAGATTGTTAATACCAAATTATCTCCCCATTTTTTTTTTAATCATGGCGTAATACTGTAATCATTATATTTAGAATTGTATTTGTTATATTTTATTCCATAAATAAATAAATAAATATAAACACATATTATACGTGCATATATTGAAAATTAAATTTCGAATAATCGTAATTTTTGGAACCAAGATCCGAACTGTATCGTATACTAATCCTCAAAAACTCGTCTGTATAGAAGTTAAATTTTATTTTATTAAATTATAATATTATAAATGGATATTAATCTTACAATTAAAGAAATTCGTATAAATAATAATTTGAAAGCATATCATGACAGTGCATACTACAGTAAACTATAAAGTTATGCTTTCTATATAGATCACGGTCATTAATACAATATAACAAAATAATTTAATACCACATATTATACTTAGCTATGTTAATCTTATAATATAAATTATTATTTGCTATACTTTAGGCCCTACTCGTTGGTTTTGGAATCTAAATAGAGAACGATGTAAGTATTAATACTGAACATCATAAATACAAATTATATATAATTATTTTATTTTTTATTTTTTACAAAATTATCATTTATTTTATTAATTGTATTAGTTTACATATTCTAATACGAGTATAATAGAATATATTTATTTTACAATTTTCATCGGGCTCCCAAATTCTTGTTGTTTTATATAGTATCCATCTATCGCTGAAGTTTCTTTGGGCAATATTTGACTTTAAAATCGACTGTTATCCCATAATCGATTGAACGATTTATTTTATATTTTTGTATAAAAAAAATATGGTATAAAAACATGGATATTATATAACACGCTCAATGAATGGGGTTTTCCTAACTTTTTTGGAAATACATAGGTAGTAAAATATGTATTTTCATAATATTCATGACTATGCTATTTTTGAATCTTACCTATAATATAATATAATATATTGTATAGCATTATAATATATCAATTTAAAAAAAAAGTTTATATGAATGGGATATTATCAACTTTTCATAAAATAAATAATAATTTTTCTTTGGAAAATAATTGGAATAAAAAAGCTTATAATATAAATATTAGCTAAAATAATAATTTATAAAAATTTAATTGCAGTTACTATTAGTCCAAAAAAATTTTGTATTAATTGGGATAAAGGCGTATATGAGAGTAAAGGTAAATATAAAACAAACCATTAATTTGAATTCAAATAATTATGCTAATTATAATTACATTTCATTTTTATAAACGTGATTATTATTCATTCTGTTGATTTAATCTAAATGATCTATTGTGCACCATATCAATTTTTAATTGTAAAATTAGTAATTTTTATTCTATTTGGAACGGTTTTTCAGAAATCGAGTTAAATTTTTGGAAACACAGAGTAGTATGATTTCCTTTATATAAAGGAATATGAAGGATATTCTATTACTGAAAAACACAAAAATCTTCATTCTAGATACTAATTTATGAATAAAATAATAAATATTTATAATTATATTTAATACCCCCGGTAAAAATTTAAAATCTAAACCAAGTTTATGAATATCAAAAATATAAAGTAAGACAAACAAAACAAATATTTAAATTTGATTGAAAATATGGTGTATGTATATACCTATTAAATGTTATTCAATATCAGAATTATTTATTAATGCTTATTAAGTTACTAGTTATTATTTCTATGTGAAAAAATAAACAATTCGGTTAGAAAAAATACTCGAGTGTAATAGTTGTATATTTTTATATACAATTTTTTACACGTAATTTACATGACACTACTTTACTATTACGATAAATACAATAATATTATTATTAACGAAAATATAATTCTTTCGTGCATTGAATTATGCATGATTATAAAGGTTGTATGGAAATAATATACTTTTTTTAACTTGATATTCTTGTAATTTTTGATTATTTTTAAATTCTGTTTTACTACACTTAACCTAATGATCTTTAAATGATTCATTATATGTATAAGTAACTAAATTCCATATTACGAGTTATATTATATAACTATAATATATATATATATATATATATTATATATATATATATATGGCGAGTGACATCTAAAAACTTAAAGAAGTTTTGAGGGCAACATACATTTTTATTATTTTCAATATAGGTGAGAATTATTAATATAGGTATATTTAATAGGAATAGATTAAAGTTTAATTCAAGATTCTAAAAAAAATTGTTATAGTTAGGTGCGTTAAATCAACTTTTTATTAAATTTAAAGATCTAAAATCTTGAAATTACCACTCATTATGTTATATTAAACACAATATTGGCTACAACTATTGTTTACTTATGATATCGCTGAATATAATTTTCTATATTTTCCACGATTACTAAAAATTATTTAATGATTACTCTAATTTATACTTGATATCTTTTTGTAAGTGTTCTTTAAGCTAAAGTATTTTTCTTATTAAGAGACGATAGTAAAAAAAGTATTTGATTGAATGACCTATTTTATACTCAAAATCTTCTCATTATATCCTAAATACAATTATTTCACGAGGTAATTTAACATTTTAACAAAATTTTTATCACTCATTATCATATATCATATAGCATATTAGAGTATAGGAACATCTAATAATAATGTTGCAGTCTCACGTAAAAAAAAAAATGAAAATTTCTTTTAAATTTTCATTAATTTGATTACAATAAGATTTATGTAATAAGAATAATAGATATACTATAGTATAATTTTTCAAATAATGATTTAACGTTACAGTGATTAAACTAATTCATCAATGTGAAAGTAAGGATGTTTGATATATTTTTATTATAACTGTATATATTAATATACATTCTTATGAATTATTCACAGATATAATATACTTTCCTATATATTTATTAATGAAATCGTTATTTTTCATGAAGTATATAACTCCTTTATAAAATTTAACTATACCGTGGATATGGGTATTTTATTCATTATAAAATATTTGTAACATATTTGTCAATTTCATGAAATTTATCACAATTTTCGATTATTATGTTTATTAGGACGATTAGGATGAATTTTTAAAAAAATAAGAATTTTATAAAAATTTCACTAAAGGGCATCTATAATTAATTAATTATTTATTTATTTATTATTTAACTTATTGTATAGGTTTTATTTATTATTGCAAAATTAAAGAAAATATATACAATTAATATCACTTTTATATTTTTATATAACTTAATTAATAAATATTATTAAAGAGTATTAAAATAAATACTGTGTTTTAATCATAACCAAATTAATTAAATTATTGGTTAAAAAACTTAAAAATAGAGACAAATAATTTTAATGAATTTTAAATTTACCAGAATTATATGTGAGATAAAACATTTACAAATAATGCCCAAATACATCTTTTTAATAAATTAAAAGAACAGCAATGGGCAAAATTTAATCTCCTATTTCTAGCCGTAATTTTTATGAATATATTAAAAATACTATAACATTTTATTTAAAAGTTTAGGTAAGGAGATTTTCAAATATTACGTAAGCACCTAGAGGGGAGAGAACCTTGCTGACGTCAGCAGTCCTATTCCATGTCGTTATTTTCAATTTGTTTTGTATCTGTTTTTTTTTAAATATAATTATTAAATTGAGAAGAGTTATTGTACTTATGTTGACATTATTAAATAGGAGAGGTCTGTTGTTTTCTGACATTTTCTGACAAAGAGGAAGTGGTCTAAAAAGGCCAAATATGTTCTGATGTAATACCTGAACGCCTCCTAAGGTATGTTTAATGATGTGAGTTCGGTAAACCTTATGGTCAAATGTACATTTACGTAAACTTTACCAATATTTTCTTTACCGTACTTAAAATCTAGGAACCAATTATTTTTTATTTTTTAAAAGTATAATTAATTTTAATATAAGTATATTTATGTGTAATGATTAAAAATATAATGAATATAATGACCTTTTAATGAGAAGAATATTAGGAATAGATAATAAAATTGATTTAAAAACATTTGAAATTTTTTAATGCCAAATATAAATATAATAAATATAAATATAGATTGCATGGTCAAAACATTTCAGAGGTTAAATATCCAATATAAAGTATAAATTTGTTAGATTGATTAGGTAACGAAGTCACTGACGTGTATATGTGATTTTTTGAGGTAACTGGTTCTATTCCGTTTTTTTCTATCAAATTTACAATGCCCGCTGCCCTGTGGAAAAAGTGGTCGTATCATACTCAAGAGATGGGGTACCCAATAATCGTTTGGTATAATTTTTTTTTCCCCCAGTTTTTGTAATTCAATATTGTGAACAAATATTTTCACAATGTTACCGTAAAAGGTTGTTAAAATACAAAAGATGTTATATTGTCTATATGCTGTATTTCTCTGCCATTGATTAATTGTAAAACTGTTTAGATTACATTAATATCATAGAAAACAAATATAATACACATATTGTAGCCATTTTAATATTTGTATAAAATATTGTAACAGTATGTCTAAAATAAGTAATTGCTATCACGGTTTAGTACATTGTATCACATATAAAAATCTCTATTATCTACAACCAGAGAGAGTTACCAGAAGATAGTCGGGTTTGGAAGTTTTGGTATTTTCCCTCTTCAGGATATAGGTCAGCAATATTAATTTCAGTGGGTGATAATTCAATACATTTTCTAGGTCTAGGGTTTAATCAGAAAATTTGTAAAATTATAATATAATAATATTAATAACATTTTTTTTAAATATTTCTTCATGTCCTCATTGTCTACAACCATGGTAATAATAAATTTAATAATATTAATAGAATTATTACGTGGAGACATGTCAACTGTTATGCAGATCCTGTGTAAGTATATTTTAGTTAAAGCGTATTGCGCTATTAAAGTAGGGAATAAAAAGTTAATTTGTAATCTAATATCAAGTGTATCTGCATTCCGCAAAAAAATTTAAATATTTTAACAAGATATTATTAAAAATCAAGGTTTTATTCATTTTCCAACAATACATAAATATAAAAAAATTCCAACATAAACTATAGTGTGTTTTCAAGTTAATTGTTAGACCTTGGTAAAGAATTTGATAAGAGATTTAAAAATGTTGCTAAAATTGGAAAAATTTCTCAATTTTTAAAAAATCGTTTTGAAGTTCTTCAACTCGAGACAGGATTGACGTAGCTACGATTTTTAGCTACGAATTGTTCAGACTTCTAATATTTTCAAATTTAAATAGTTAATTTTGCAAAAAAATATTTCATTGCCAATATACAAAACTGCATCTACTGAAGACTTTTGGGCAAAGAATGTTTTGGATAAGTAAATGAACTGTAAAACACTGGCTATAAGATTAGCTAACGTGTTATGAAACTTCGTTCTCCAAATGGCGTTTTTAAAGAATAAATATCATTCAAGATTCATTAATTTCCGTCTTAAAAATACTCTGCGCATTAGTTGTTCTCCAAGAGTACCAAATTTTAAAAAATTGGCTCAGGTTAAGAAATGTAATTTCTCTCATTAAACTATTAAAGTATAAAATTATATGATTAAATAGTATGAAACTTTATAATTTAAATGTATTAAATAATTTGCCTTAAATGACTTAAACTATGTTTTTAATAGAAAAATATATACATTTAGTAACTAATATTTAAATTTCTTTCTGGCCTTCTAAAAATTTTTTTCAAATTATCTGGACAGCCATAGAAACTAATTGCCGACCCCTGCCATAAGTCATACACCGTGTAGTAGGTAGTTTGTGGGTATAGTTTTGTATAGTATACAACACGTATATACTGTACGAGTATACTGTATACTGAATAGTATATATGTATTATGCAGGTATAGTATTTATGTATGGTATTATGTATAGTATTTAGATCACATGGAAGAAAACCGTGCAAACCGTCCGTTCGTTATTGCTTGTCGTTTCCCGCGTCGTCGTCTTGTCAATCAAATCCCGAACTTCCGAAATCGACTTTTGCGTCCTTTGCTGATGTTTTGGACGCCACGGAGGAAAGATTTGAGTTGTTCAAACATTTTAACATCCGACTGAACATTTTACTATCTACTAATTATTGTCCCTATATGATTCAGTGATACTGATTTTGTGTAAGATACTGTACCATATGTTATCTGTATAGTTTAAATGCGAGAAATTTTGACCACTTGATCATTTATATTAGATGGCTTAGTGCTTTTAAGCATCGTAGAAAAATAGGTAAATTAAATGAACTTTCGATATAGGTACACCAGTTTGAATCCCACTCCACTGAACTAATTATTTACAATTTTTTTCTTTCTGTTTTTCCGATAATCCTATGAGGTATATGAACTATATCGTTGCAATTCTTATATTTAGTATTTATCATGATATCATTTTTTCGTTAGTTTATAAATACACATATTATATCGAGTACCTATCATAGATCCATATATAAATATATATAAACCCTATAAAAGACAATATTTCTTTACATTTTAGGAAACTTTACTGGGGAAATCAAAAAATGATCTCTTAAAAGTATCAATTAGAACAAAATTGTAACAAAAATACCTCTTTGCTTAAAAAATGTTACTCTTCTATTTCTACCCAAATAGTTTCTCACAGAAAAAATACAAGAAATAAAACATGAGTGAAAAATCGAAAAATTCTTCACTCCACTTAAAATCTAAATTACAGTTGTCATAATTAACGATTTTATTTTTTTAATAATATTCTACTGAACATCACTCAAAATCGTATCAAAAATTCAATGATTTATCTTTGTATTTAAGTTAATAATAATAAGAGTTAAATATAAGTTCATTAACGAGACGATATTTTTCAGTATTTTACATTGTTATGTGACGATCTATTTTAACTAATATTTTATACCAATATATATATATATATATATATATATATATAGTATATATTATATAAATATATACTATATTTATAAATTCCATTAAAAATATATTGAAATGCCAATTGATTAATTCATTTTCATATGTTCATATGATTAAAAATAAAATTTTAATCAAACGAAAATATATACAATATTATTTAGTAATAAGCGTTATGATTAGTTGTATAGTTTATAGAATATATTAGTTATTAAATTGGTTTATAGGTTTATTTTACTAGATTTAAAATATCATATAATTGTTATAACAAATGTATATTTATATTTAGTTCCTGTAGCTATGAACCACTTTATAGCTCGTGGTAAGTGATTTTCCCGAATAATTTAATATATGTATAGGTAGGTATCATCTAATTAGTATACTATTATATCTAATAAATGTATATTTTCCGACGAACTAAACTAAAAGTGACATGTCAGCCATTAATTTCCGGATTCCCAAAGCAATTATTATAGTTTGTAGAAATAATGAATTTATCATAAATCAATACGAAGTTTTGTATTTATTTATTTATTCAGCTCTTTAAAAAGATAATGGGCCCTACAGAACAAATTCGGGTGGGGGCCATGAATTCCAAATTACAATAAAATAATTATATGAAAATAAAAAAATATATAAAGAAAGTTAAAAACATGTAACATAATAAAATTTATTAAACTGTTAAACTTAACTAAAAATCAAATTATAAAAATTGTTTTACATAAAATTCATTTTTGTTTTATAAGCAACGGTTTTATTATATATATAGATAAAATTAATTTATTAAATATCTATATTTTGTTTTTTCAATATTCAATCCGTAATTTTTCTTTTAAGGCCTTAAAAGAAATGGAAAAGAGGTACTCTTCATACACATTTTAGCGGTATAAATGTGATTTTTAAGAAATATCGTAATTACACAAAAATAAAAATGGTAATGACAATGATTATTTTTGAATTAATTTTCAAATATAATTAAATATTTTTCAATTGTTAAATTTTCATTTTTTTTTATATATATCATAAAAATTGCCTATACAAAACCCCTTAAAAATCAGGTGTTTCTATTATATAGTTTAGGACCAATGTGTAAGAATGAAGATTGTGTTAGTATTTATACATTATTGGTACATTTATATTATATTGTTGTATAGTTTTATATTCATGTTCTGAATTAGAAATGAGGTTATTTTTTGGTAATGTAAAGTACAAATGAAGCTTTATAGAATAATTGTTTTACTAATAGTACTTTTAATTCTTTGTAAAGGTATTCTGTGAGATACCTAGGATTCTTTTTTAAAATTATATTTTGTATTTTATTTATGGTCTATGGATTCAACCAGTGCTTGAAATAATACTTTACATTTCTTATTGTCTAATAAATTAAATTGGTAATTATTCTTAATTTTTCTTAATTTACATGTTACTAATTTAATTGGTTTTTGAATTTGAGATTATGGCACATAACTATACATAGATACAGGTCTTGAAAATTTCTATAGATTGACATTTACATAATTTTTGATTTAATCATTTATTATTATATACCTATTCACAAATTTGTTATATATGTACTCTTTAAATCAACTATAATATAATATATTAACATGGTAAAATATTAGTTTTTTGTAGGTTAAGAAATAAATTATTTGCACATAGCCAAATTCTTATTTTTTCAAGTCAGCTTGTACCTGTTTAAAAACATTATCCTAAGAATCGTCTTTAAAAATATGTAATGTAACATCTGCATAACAAACTAGTATATATTATATATTTAATTAATTTATTCGATTGATAGGTATATTGTAAAGTGTGGAAGAGAGAGTAGTCCTCTGAGGTAAACCCTACAATACTAAACACTATTGACTTAATGATTTATTTGTTCGAACATGTTGTTTTCTATTTGATAAATATGAAATCAGTAAATTGATGTTTTGTCCTTTAAGTTTAAGTTTTATAACAAGAGTATATGGTCAATAGTATCAAATGCATTTGCAAAATCTAAATAAACAGAAACACATTTTTCTTTAGGTTCAAAGGAATTATAAACGTTACTTTAAACTGTTGCATTTGCTTGTTTTGTATTTTTACCAAGTCTGACACCAAATTTTCTATCAGATAATAATTTATACCTGCTATACACTAAACATTATATTCCAAGTTTACACTATGTTTACATAGTACATAGTACCTAGTTTACATTAGGTACCTACCTATAAATACCAAATTTATTCCATAATAATATGTAACTTGGTAATACACCTATAATTCACCAAAGATATATATATAATTTAAAGTTTACGTAGGTTATAAGCCCGGAGTTTCGTATGAATTTGGATATCAGTTAGTCCATCGGTTAGCTTTAGTTGTTTACATTCGTACTGTTTCAGGTTCGAGTCCCACAATAGATTGATAGGTAGGTAGGCGTCATTCCCGGACGGACCTGGATTTGTCGAGATCGTATTTTGAGTTTTAACATTTTGTTTTTTAATTTTGCCGTGTATACTATACTTTCTGTTATACACAAAGTATATTCGTAATCCATACTAGTTATACACGAAATATGTTTGTGTTCTATACTGATAATATACGAAATATATTCGTAATCTAAACTAATTGATTAGAACATATACATGTACTTATATACCTACGTTTTTTATATGACGAATAAACATAATAGTTTACGGATATTAAAATAAAAATAAAATTTAAATAGTTATCTTTTGACCCAAAAATATCCTTAAACTATACTAAAAATTAACCAACTATATACGTATATTACACCTTAATTTAGTGTATAGTGTACATATAATATACGTTTAATACTTGTATATTTGTTTACTGGATGTATGTTTAACCTACTTAATGAAATATATATCATAATAGTATTTGTGTTTGGTAAATGAATTATAAGGTAATAGCAATGTTATTAATTATAATAACCAGTTAAAACCCAAAAAATAGTTAATAAAATTTATCATATAGTTAAATAAATATAGTATGAAGATTAAAAATATGATTATAACATGAAGTAAGACAATGATGTTCAAATTATTTATAAAAAATAAAAATCATCGATATTTTTGATATGAGTTTTTTTTTCAATTTCATCCTTTTTGCAGAAATTCCTGACATTTCTTGTCCAGGTTTCTGAGGATACTAGGAATATGTATTGGGTATCTTATAGGTATCTGAGGAAATTCCGAGTTTTGACATGAAGGTTTCCGCTATTCATTTTCAATGTCAAAAAGATAATGATTTTTATTATATCTACAATATTATTATATTTCTTTTCACATTTATTTTCCATGAATAACGATAACCAAGTTCTTTTGCCTTTGACCGAGTTTCCCAAAATAGCTTAATATTACACACCATAAAACTTTCATTAATGTATATCCTTGACCACTTGCAGTATAATTGTCGACGATTCTTCAAAAACCCATAACGTTTTTGTTTGGATGAAAATTCTACACCTATCTGAGGAACTTCAGTGGCGTCATTTCAGTTTTTAAAAGGAGGGAGGGAAAAATTTTTGACTGACCCAAATAACTGGAAAAAACCTATGATTGAGCTCACAAACGTCTTCCCTCAGTACAATACTATCTTACATAATTTTATATTTATTGTCATAGTCACAAATAACCCAATTTTTTCGGGAATAATATTGACTAAAAACGAGGTGAGAGACTAAATATAGTACCTACTTGATGAGGATTTGTTTGAGGGAATTTATTTCCCACAAGTCGCTTCCTAAATAGGGTAAATACACAACGGTGTATTATGCTTAAATGTATATACACAAAATAAAACAAAACATTAAATAAATTAGTATTAAATTAGTAACATGATGTTATTAAATTATATTTAAAAAAACAACAATAAATATTTTAAATTAAATTATTTTAAGCGATAACTGGATATCTCCTAGATCTTATGTTGCCAAACATGTCAATAGCTTGGTTTAGGTATATTTTTGAAGCAGTATCTTTTTCCACAGCTATTACGAGTAAATCACTAAGCCGTTGATCACCCATTGTCAATCGTAAATGTATTTTAACAAGCCTAAGCAAAGAAAAGATACGCTCGTTGGATGCGGTTGAAACTGTTAAAGTCAAAAGGATAATTATAATTTTAAGAGTTTCTGGAAAAGCGTTAGGAATTTTATTTAAAATTTTAGAAATAGAAAAAATATTAGGAATACCTTCACTTTGATTTAAATTAGAATTTTTGATCAGGTGTTTAGCTGATTGAAGCAGGAGACTATTAATTTTAAAATGTTGATAGTGTTTAAGGAAAGTCTTTAAATAGGAACAATTGTAATTAAAGTAATTAGGACTAGAGAAAAAACACCACCTTTGGCATTTTTCATTTTTACACTTAATTCTTAAAATATATAAACATAAAACGAACGCGAAACACTAAAATCTCAAACAATGGCTAGGCACATTAATTTGTTTATTCCATATGTCAACCGTTAAACAATATACATGGAAAATGGAAATTTGAAACCAAGGAAATATAGAATAGAAAGGTACCCAATACCGATACGGAAATATGTATATATGGAAACGACCACCAAAAAACATATCAAATAAATTATAGACGATTCTGTGGTAAAAGTAAATATAGCATCTACTATAGTAGATACAGGAAGACGTATAAGTACGCGCATCAGGGTGTAAACATCGCGCTCGGCCGCTCGTGATTTAATTTGTTTTCTCAATACACTGAATATCTATGGAAATCAATAAGTAAAATAACTAGTAATATAGACATAAATAGGTTCCTCTTATAAGTTTTAACCATACTATTGGTAGCGTCTATCGATCAATTTTAATATTAATATTTATTTTACAAGTAGGTACATCTACCGCCGTACGCCGTGCTGTTAGTTATTAGTTATTATTACTATTCGGCATACGCTATAATTGTTTAGGTACTTTATCACGAATCATTTCGGCGGTCCATAAAATAAAAAATAAAATATTTGGTTTTTAAGTACTACATCTAATTTTGTTTAGAAAAACTGAATATCAATTTCCGTAGTTTTTGTGTCATTATTATCCATTGGCAGCGAATTGATTTTGATCGGAGTACCTTATCATCTGCTTTGTAAGTTAATCGGTACTTTATTTACAATCAAATTAAATCCTTTTAGACCTTAAAAAGTCTAAATTTTTTGTATTTAGATTAGCACATTTCTTATGAATTATGTTTTTACAATTTCTACATTGATAAATTGCCTCATTTCGTAAAACTGCTTACTCGAACTTCGGATACAGTACCATTACATTTTTTACATTTTTATACAAGCACACAGATTTGTTAATAAACTTTTTATAAATACTTGCAAATTCTTTTGTATATACATAATATACATTTTAATATATCTTAGAGTATATATTGTAAGGTGTCCAAATTTCTCGTAAGGATTTCAAATTAATTGAATGAATAAATTATCATCAAACCCTTTTTTTTTTTAATAAAAGAAGCTATATGAACTAGATGTATTGCTTATAAAATATCAGTTATATGGTAGAGAAAAATTATAAAACTATTGATTAAATAACAGTTATACATATATAATTCCTAATGAGTTATTTAAATATTTTAAGATAATATGCAATTGCACCGTAAGTGTTAATATTTTATACTAATATTTTTTTTTATGTACCTAATTTTATAAGTTATTGTGTGAAGATAAAAAAAATACGTATTATGCGTTATAATATGACTAAAAAACCTTAAAATATGAACAAGAAATATTACAAAAAAAAAAAGAAAGAATAAACATTAAAATATACTGTGATCTATAATACCAGGTATCGTATTACATCGAACAATTAATTTAATAGCATAACTTAAACTTAGCTATGATAATCTTATGTAAAATATTATTTGGTATGTTTTAGCTTTAACTGAATGGTTCTTTGAAATAAACAGTAAAGACGAATGTAAATATTAACATTGAGTTTTAAAATTGAAAATTATATATTATTAATAGCTGAATTCATTGTTTATTCATTGTTAATTTATAAGTGTACACATCCATTAAATTAATACCTAGGGGCGGCTGGTAATGTATATACAGATTAATAACTGATGGTGGCTAATAGGACTGAAAAAGTCCTCCAGTTCATTTATTAAACAAATAAGTAATAAATGTAACTTTAAAGTTACCGATGCCACTGTTTCAGAGCATTACTTGACAAAGTTAAGGATTTTTCGTTCGATATGAAAACCTCAAACACCAATAGATATAATTTCATAACCAAAAGTATTTGTTTTACTTTCTCGAAAAATTTACTAAGTATTGGAATTGAATGAAAAAAAAATATTACGACATTAAAAATCATAATATGTTTTTAAAAAAAACATGAAATTATAATATACAAATTTTATGAATTGAATTATTATGTTTTCAGTTATGTAAATATATTTTTAAAAGTAATTTTAACACATCCATTAAAGTAATACTTAGTGGCAGCCGGTAGAAAAAAGAAGTCTCATGATTTTATTTAAAATAAAACTAATACACAAAACGTTAAAGTTATACAGTTCACTGGTTTAGAGCACTACTTGACAAAGTTAAAAAATATTTGTTTTATAGGCTAACTTCAAACACTATTATCAAAGTATTTTTTTACTTTCTCAAAAAATCGATTAAGCATTGGAATTAAGATCCAAAGTAAAGTTTATGATATTAAAAATCGTACTACTTTACTCGATAATCTAAATATATAAAAGAAAAAGAATAATATCTATCTTCATAGTAACCAAATCAACAAACTCTAACTATGTACTAATAATTTAGATCAGATGGACTGGCAGTTAGTTACAAAAAGTAGTAGATTTGGTGATATTTGCCTAGGCCATTCCAGATTACTTCATCATCTATCCTGCATTTTTACCTTCTGAAATCATTTTGAAATATTTGACTTTACTATGAAAGATAGGACAACACGATAGGATGCCATGTCTCTTTCTGTCCCTGTCTGACAATATTTCCAGAAGACCAACATCTGTATGTAATTTATTTTCAGGATTGATCCTTGAGCCGTCCTTAGGTACTTTTTGAACCGATTAAATGCATTTAGTTTTAAATTTTTCTGAAAATTTTTGTAAATATTTTGCATCACCTAGAAAAAATATCAACATTTTGCATGAATAAATACAACTTACAGAGTATATATTTCAAACATAACAAATTTTTTTATTTTTATAATTCTCTTAATTTTTTGACCATCATAAAATAACGTTACTGATCTTAAGAGTGAAATAGTTGATCTAATTAATGAACGAAATTATATATTTATTATTTAATTATTTAATTATTTATTATTGTTATATTAATTTTTATTAGGTGAATATATTTTGTCGTATCTATTACCGTTCTTCATAAAATACTCGTATATTTAAATAACACATTATTTATTTACTCAATCTAATTAATTAATTTATATTTTACTATATTTTTAGAAAACGATGTAATTTCAATAAACTATACTATTTTAAGACAGTATTAAGTTCTAAAATAAAATTAAGGATCTTTATATTCTTATGCTAATTGTAATTATTTAAAAATTAAAATATAAATACAACAAATCTACCCTTTTTGGACATTACAAAGACCTCCCATAGCTTATGAAATATTCAAATTACTATCTGATAGTTGAAAATGAAAGATTGATGAACAAAAATTTTATAACTTAAAAAATTATATCTCTTATACTCAGATGTATTGCCACAAATGATAAGATATTTGGTTTGGTAAGTGGATGATGGGAATTACTGGCCAAAACTTCTAAAATATCCGTACCCATGTATGTAGATAATAAGACCAATAAGTTCTCGAAATTTATTTTTAGAAAATATATTGGATCCCTAATCAATTTAAGAACTATTGCATATATAAAAAGCTATCTGCTTATGTAATTGTCACAGTCATATCAGTTCCATAACGGACGTTATTGTGATCACATTAAAGTTAGTCATTCTTCTTCATTAAAATGTCGTGGTTCAAACCACAGGTTGACATTATATGTTGTTTCAATTTTGGGAAAACTGAACGATGGAATGTTTGAACAAAGTTCACAAAGTTAAAGAAATAAAAAAAACATGTATTTAAAATTAGTTTAAGTGCTTCAAAAATAAAATTTAATGTTATCCCTCTATTTGAACTCTTCGACATTACGACTGAGAGGACTAATTTGTTATTATGCGATTATGATAACATCAATAACGAAACTAATATTATTATGAGAATTACATAAACATAGTGTAAATAATGCATGATTATAAATTTAATAACTCCAAAATCATAAGGAGATCCAATTTTTTTTTAAATACATTTTGGGGACTTTTTTTCTTACTACGTAAGTATACATATATTATTGATTATCTTTTCCTATTTGAAGAAATATTGTTGGGTGTCGTTTATTTTGTTACAAGTACCTACCTATAATTTTACCTATGAGGAACACAATTGTTCCTCTAAAAAGAAACCTTGCCAATTGTATAAAATTCAGATTGATAAATAAATTGCCAATATAAAGATTTGGGCTTTAGGTATTAACTTGTCAATATAAAGAATTGGTATTTAAATAGTATAACTTCCTAACTATCATGAACAGAAAATTGTACTTGCTCTTCAAATTATAGAAGATGAAAATACATAGAGTTTCAGGAACTTAGAGGAAATATTAGTTATTAAATAAATAAAAAAGAAAACTTTTCCTTCGATAAAAGGTAACGACGACGGTATTGAGACGATTGTACGTAAAATAGTTGCCCTGGGATTATGATAATAATGCATACGTAAATAGACACTGGCGTTTATTTTATTTTTTAGAGTTGTTATCGTCTCTAGCTTATTACTGTTTCTTAACAATAATATTATAATTATGGGTAGAAAAATACAAATATATGTTATTATGGAAAAAAATTTGTCAGATGTAAAAAATACTTTGATATAATAAGATTCTATCTTATGTCTTCATAAATATACTAGTGAATACATTTATAATAATAATACATATAATAATATTCCCTAAGGGGGATTGGTGATTGCTTAAAATGTATCATGGTGTGAAGTGATATATGATATATGGATATAATAACATGGGTATGTCTATATAAAAGTGGCTATAGGTACTTAGAAAATGTAAACAATATTAACAAAGGTCATTCGAGTGAAATATTTTCAAATCAAGATAATGCTTTGAAAAATGAAAAAATAGTAAAAGGCCATCTTAAAATAAAATAATTAAAAAATATTATTATACAAACTCATTGTAACTAATAATCTTTTTTTTTAATACTCACAGCATGTTTTCATTTCTCATATATTATTTTTTATATATTTTTGCATATTAATTTTACTTATATAATAATATAAAAATTTTATTTATTTTTAGATATTAGAATTAAAACGATTTTTGAAGGTAAGTGATTATCCCCATGTAATTAAAATATAACTAGGTAATTGATTATAATTAGGAATATTAATAATTGTCATATTAATTTATTAATGGGCGATATCGAATTCCATAATAATAGAGATTTTTGTACATACATTTGTATATAGATTACAATATATTATAATGTATCCATATTTTTCATAATACTGTCAAATTAAATGAATAATTGTTCAAATATGTCTTAATTATTATTAATATGGTCATCAACTTTTTTATGAAATTATCAATGACATGAAACAAAGAAAGTAGATTTAAATTGTATTTAGATAACCGATTAAATTTTATTTGGATTTGATCATGAGTGTGTACAATGTTTTATTGATTCTTTAACGTCAGTTATACCTATAGTAGAAGAAATGTAAAATTATATATTATAAAAAAATGTACATAGGTGAATAATTCCTAATGAGTTATTTAAATATTTGAAGAAACTGATACTTTGCACCGTAAGTATTTATATTTTATAGTAATATGTTTATACGTATATGTTATTATGAATTTTTAATATTTTTATATTTATTAAGATAAATATTATTTGAAATATTTATCAGAATAAAATAAGTCATCAGAATGTTCAATATGTTTAGAATTATCTAAATCATATGGGAATTTCATTCACGGAAACAAAAAAAAAATTTTTCTGTGAATCTTGCGTTTATGGTAAACAACACAGAGAGCCATTCATATAGAGCAGCACAAAAACAAAAAAACCAGGTCAGATAATTCACAGTGATGTTTGTGTACCTATAGAAGAAAATTCGCTTGGAGGTAAAAGATACTTTGTTATATTCAAGGAAGATTATTCTAAGTATGTGAATGTATACTTTATGAATCAAAAATCAGAAGTAAAAGAAAAATTCGAATTATTCTTAAATACGGAGAAAAATCTGTTAAATATTTCAGTTATTACTTTAAGAAAATATTGTGACTTGGAATATAAGAATGCTAAAGTAAAATCTATTTTGGATAAATTTGGTATAAAACATGAAACCGGTGTACATTATACACCACAGCAATATGGTAAAGCAGAACGATCAATGAGAATAATTGTAGAAGCAGCTAGAACTATGCTATACAGTAAAAATTTGCCAATAAATCCTTGGACTGATACAGTAAATACAGTTTTATATGTATTAAATCTTACTGAAAATTTAGGTCCTGAAGAAAAAACAACATATGAATTATGGTATAATAAAACACCGAACATAACCTGTTTAAAATTATTTAGGAGTAAAGTTTATGTTCACATACCAAAGAAAAACGAAGAAAATGGGACCAAAAAGGAAGAAAAGGTATATTCGTTGGGTATTCAGAAGAAACTAAAGGATACCGTATATGTTTTGATGGAAAAGAAGTTTCACTAAGCAGAGATGTTATATTCAAGGAAACTACAGAAATAGAGATCAAAAATGAAAAAGAAGAGGAAGAAACAACTTCAGAAAAGGTAGCTGAAAGTGAAATAAATAACAGTGGTGATGAAGAAAAATGTTGAACAATAAAATTTAGACGACTTAAATCAATCAACAGATCAGACTTGAGAACTACCAAAAATGAGACTCAGAGATAGACAAAATATAGAAAAACCAATAAGATATAGAGCAGAAACATATTATTCAAAGTCAAACGATCCACTTACATATGAAGAAGCTATAACAGAACAGAATTCAAAAAATTCAAAAGAAGCAATGGATGAAAAAATGTCGTCATTAAAGAAAAATGTAACGTGGAAATTAGTAGATTTACCATTAAATAAAAAGGGTTTCAATAATGTCTGGGTATATTGAACTAAACTCAAGAAAAATGGATAACTTGACAGATTTAAAGCCAGATTAGTAATCAAAGGCTATGTACTAGTGCATGGAATAGATTTCCAAGAAACTTTTAATCCAGTTGTAAGGTGTGACTATATACGAGTAATACCAGCGAGTGTAAGTGTAAGTGGACATGATGTTAATGTACCTGAAGAACTATTTCAAGACGAAAACAGGTGAACTTTTTTTGGGAATTTAAATCGATCAGAGACTTGATGGCTCAAACTTTATACATCAATCGTCATATTGCCAGCACATGTTGGAGAGATTCAATTTGGGGAAAATAAACGCTTTGTATATTACTGCAGACCGTCAACACTCATTAGATTCAAATTTGTCAGAATCATCACAAGTAGGGGAAGTTTCATACAGAGAATCAGATAGAAGTTTGTTATATTTAAGTCAAATTACAAGGCTTCATATAACATTTGCTTTAAACCTTGTTTGTGATTATTTGGAAAAGCCTCAGATAATGCATTGGAATGCAGTGAAACGCATTTTGAAATATTTAAAAGGAACATTGATCTATGGTTTCATTTATGATTCTGGTTTGAAACTTAAATTATGTGAATACAAACTATGCCGGTTATACAACAACAAGACAATTAACATCAGGATTCATTTCATGATGACCAATTGAATCGTAGCATGGTGTTAACAAAGGCAAAAATCCGTTGAATTTTCAACTACTGAGGCAAAATACGTAGCCCTAAGTCAAGCAGTACAAGAACCAACATGGTTGACGCTACATATAAGTGATTTTCTGAAAACACAGGGAGAGATACATGTTTTGTATGTGGATAATCAAAGTGCCATCAAACTAGTGAAGAATCCAAAATTCCACAAACGAACTAAGCATATCGATGTTCAATATCATTACATTCGTGAGAAGTTCAATGAAGGGATATTTTCACTGAAGTATGTGACCAGCAAGGAGCAATTAGCTGACATCTTGACTATGCCATCACCTCGGACAAGATTTCAGGAACTCGGGGAAGCGTTAAGGATAGACATTTAAATATATAAAAACCTGTAATGGTGTATTGTTTAAGGGGAAGTATTGATATTAAACAAAACACCCAGTAGAATTAGTATAGTTAAGATAATACACACTATAGATTATAAACATATTTTATGTCTATTAAAACAGTACAAAGATTTTGACACATTCCATCCATGGGTGGAGTAATACACACGTAATTGATTGTTCTATTATTGATAATATATATATGGATAATTAGCTGAAGACTAGGAATTATGTGAGACATATTTTTTATGATAGTCGAGCTACGCGACCCGTTGCCGCTGTTCATTTTTATATTATATATTTTTATTTATTACTTATATGTCTTATTCTGATAGAATTATCTCAAAAATATAAATCTGGAACCGATAAAACAGGGAATTAGAATAGAGAATATAGTGTATTTTATTTAAGTATGAAACTACTATAGAGTATAGGATACTTCACAAAACAACATATTAAAAGTCCCTCCCTTCGATTTTTTGGTTTCGCTAAAATGTGACACTAATAGTGATAGGAACACCATTTCATTGGAAGACCTATTGATTAAGGATTTAGGTAAAGGTACATCTGTCTACTTACTCCTAAAATCTCTAAAAAAAACTCGAAACTTGGTGAGATTTACAGTGAAACTAAATGTATCTAGACTGGTAACTTTTTAAGGTATTGGAAGGTATTTTTGTCACTTCAGAAGAAAATTGATTAAATTGTTTAAGTACCTTTTATATGAAATACTTAAAACTAACAGCTGGATTAAAAATATGTCAGATATAGTTATTATGTTCAGGTTTATTTAAATGTACTAAATGTTTAAATTATTTACGAAATAAAATTTAGAATAGGTAATTAAATATAAATATAGGATCTTCCTAATGATATAAAAATATAAACTATATGTTTCATTTAAAAAAATAAAAATAAAGTAACCCAGTGATTTATAAAGGCAATTTGGCTACACTTCTGTCATGTGGTGTATTTCGTGTCTTCAAATATAAACTCAATAGGCTTATTCACTATAATACTAATATTATTAACTATTACATAAATTCGAATACTTGTATAGTTTCCTAAATACGTACGTATATATTTACTCATAGTTAGAGCGTATTATTGTAAATTTAGGTGTCGCGCTATGAGGATCTGTCAAAAACGCATGAAAATAAAAAAATAAAAATAAATACAAACAAAAAGGCTAATAAAATATTACAAACGGTATTTTAAAAATGCCCACGATAATTGTATCTATAAAATATTTTTCTACTCTTACAAAACCCAATATGTGAAAATGCACATTGTAGTTATTTTCATATTGTAAAGCTAGCTAAAAGACAATAATTTGTACTTTTTATTATGAGAAGTATATAAAAATTTCAAAAATATCGAATATTGCAATAAATTGCAATATAAAATTAAATAGTAGGACTGCAATCAGTCCAATTTGAATACATATAATAACAAATTTTCTATTATTTAATATTGTAGTTATAATAAAATTAAATAAAAATTTAATAACACATACTATTATCATAGCTATGATAATCTTATATAAAGTATTATTTGACATTTTATAGCTCTTACTATGTTGTTCAGGGATTTAAACCGAGAAGAATGTAAATATTAGTATTTTTAACATTATAGTAAATATTATATTAAAAATTATTAATTATAAATAATTTAATTTATTTTTTATATTATGCATAATTAATTTAGAAGAGTACAATTCCTTTAAATTTATACCAAGTGGTAACCTTATCTAGGTCTTACTTTAAGAAAAAGAATAAGAGTTATACATGTGACATTAATGTAACAGACATCGATATTTCAGAGTACTTACTACTCCACTGTGCAATATTTTGTTGCATTTGTATGTATGGAATATTTCACGGGAACATGGACTATCGCAGATTGTGTTGATTTTACGTAAATGCAATGTTGTTACGATTGCTAATTATTGAATTTGCTGTCATTAATGAGTTGCTATATTTCTGTTTCTTTGAAATATCTCAGCAATATTAGATAATAATATTTGTATGATGTTAATAATACATATTATAAATACCTTACAGTATATCGTCAACGTGATAATACAACAACTCATTGATATAATATTACAATTTTACATCAATGCGATATTAAAGAGATATACATTTTACCATATTTCAAATAAACATATTTAATTTAAATGTTATGATTGCATTTATTTTTTATTGCTAATTAAATAAATAAATAGGTATATAAAATTGTATATATGCCAATTTATACTCAGAGGGACGGAGCTACTCTTCATATTTTTCATGATTAACAACGTACCTCTTTATTTATGAAGAAACGCGGGAAATGCAGTGTCCGTTTTAATTTTCATTTAACATTTTTAAAAAATGTCAATTATCTTTGGAAAAATAATGAAATTACGAAAAATAATGTTTTTTTTTTCTTTATTGCATAATAAGTTTTAGATAAAAATCACGATATTAAGATTTTAATAGTTGATCTTATTAAATCATATAGATAATAAATAATCTTCATTATCTATAAATGACAAGCGTCTAAAATGATGGTGAAATCTAGGCGAAATCAATGCAAAACTGATACATTTCTGTTATTACGAACCTAGTTGTTTATATTTAATTGTATTAGTGAAATTGCAATTTATGTTTTACTTCTACCACTGATCGCCATGTTTTGGATATTCCGTTGCTATATAGTCGATTTTATTCATATTCTAGTTTAGTTAAAAAAGAGTTTAATGGGTATATATATACCCAAAGTATATTTTATATTATCAAAGATAATGGGTATCTTTCAGAGACTTTAAATATATCAATTTTCGATTTTCCCGATAGGTGGTTTTCTAATGTGAACAGGAAATCTGTATTCAAAATTACCAAAAGTTGTAATAAATCAGAAAGTAATAATGTCAGATACTTGAAATGTACTCATTATTTTCAGTAGTATTGATAAATTGACGTATTGATGTGTTATTTACAAGATATAATTTTCAAAACTATTTGACCACTTATCAGTAATTTAAAACAGTCAGTGGAAAAATTATATAAAAGCTTTATTTTGGTCTATATCTATAAATTCTTCGATAATTCGTTTAAAAGGAATAAATTATTATATTAATAATTAAAAATTAATAATTATGTTGAAAGAGGAATATCTTATCTATGCTTACTCGAAAAAATGCATGTTAATAATTATACAGGGTCTGTCCGGAAAATAAGTGTACTGAGCTCAGGAAATCAAATTTATTGCACTTTTCCATACATTAAGCTAATATTCCTCGAAGTAGGACCCTTGTGAAGCGACACACTTGTTCCAGC
>JAIPRL010005835.1:0-30121 GCA_025469235.1 Pemphigus obesinymphae
AAAATTCTCGATTTTACAAAATCGTATTTTTCGTAATTTTTTGGTAGTTTTTGCTTACGCATTAAAAAACTATTATGAAAATCGAAAAATGACATCTTAAAAGTACCAACTAGATGCAATTTGCTACGGAAACCGGGTATGAGTGTAAAGATCGGAGCTCTCCTTCTGGTAGAAAAAGTGTTTACAGAAAAAAAAAAAAATAATAAACATCATTGTAAAACCATAAGCTCTTTTCTAAAATCTTTACAATCATATCCTTAGTATTATTAATATTTTTATTCAACCCCAAATTCATAACCATTTGCTTTATTTTATTTTGTTGCAAAACTTTTCACTAGATTTTACTGAATAATATTTATTGAGCTTTAAGAAATTTTTCTCTTCTCTTTTACAATCACGCGGTTTTCTTCTCGATTTCTCAATATTATATTAATAATCGTTATCATGAACTAGGAGGTCCGTTCGCCGATCATTTGACGTCTAGTTCCAAAAACGTGCATTTCATGAACTCTTATTACTTATGTGTCCATTTGTTTGTTTCATTTACCACAATATTCTCACATCCTGGAATTCGTATAACTCTCTCTGTTTCTCACGAAACCGTTATTTAAGTTGACCCCATTACATTTCCACGCCACTTTCATCATTTTCCGTGCTAACCACACCATTTTGTCATTTTGTCCAAGATCTTGCAAAATAGTCTACTGCTGAGCCACCTAATCCGGATCAATCCGATAAATATGCTATAATCCGTTTATTTCGGATTACGTACATAAAAAATCCAGATTGACGGATTACACTATAAATCCGTATCGATGGGTTATACCATGAATCCGGATTAACGAGTTAAACTATATTTAATTAATTTGGAGTTTTCATACAATTACCATTGATTATTTTATATAGTATAGATAATTCACTCCAATAAAAAATATGCTGCACGATGAAAATTTTATTAAACATTCGTTTTCCAATAATTTATTGATATAATTTGGATTGGTTCCAAAAACTGAATTAGATTTACGGTCTGAATCGACGGATTATTATCAACGATCCGGATTATATTTGAAATCCGGATTGGCTGATTGGGTCCGGAACCCGGATTATACCTATAATCTGGATCAACAGATCGGGTCCGAAATCTGGATCGATGGGTTGTGTCAAATGTCTGGATTTTTCCGACAATTCGGATTAAATCATAAATCGGGATTGACGGATTGATTGCACAATCCAGATGAAACGGACCGAATCCCGAATTCAGATTACGGATTGGTCACAGGACCGCTCAGCAATACAATGCATTCCGATAATATCGTGTTTAGAGGTGATTAACACGACGTTCCTATGCTCCGTAGGTGTTACGTGGGAAAATCAAAGCAACAATGGCGACCGTGTAGCGATCAGTATTACCCGCTGACGAACGGGCCACCGCAGTCATGGCCGGTGACGTACATCCACCACGCAGGGCCGCCGGCCTCGCCACCAACTGGATCCCCACCCACACCCAGTGCCGCCCCGCCTACATTCAGCGACCCGTCCACATTCAAAGGTCCACCACCGGTCCACCAACCGGACAGCGGTCAAAATAATGCCACACACGTGGAGATCAAACACCAACAGTCGCTGTTCGATCAGTTCATGTCTATATTCCGTTCATCGACGGCGTCGCCGCTGTTGGTAGCGACAAACGCGCCGCCCGCAGCCGCTCCAGGCAAGTCCAACGCGTTGCCGGCAGCGGCTGCGTCCGCCAACTATAATAGTTACAACGTAGACGTGGAGACCGGGTTCCGGGTGGTCGACGTAACCGACAAACCGCCGGCGACCAACAGCAGAACCGGATCGATTGTCAGGCTGTACTCGCACAGTACGACCAACAATCGTCTCGGCGACGGGTACAACAAGAGAAAACTTACGTACGTTTACGTTTAAATCGCAATGTCGGTTTTTATTTTTTTTGGTCGTCCAACGTCCTATAGTAATGTGTAACGTATGGTTTTTGACTCCCCCCCCCCCCCCCGAAAATGCAGTGATATGTATATTTAAAATGTTGTTTAGGTGATAAAATGTTATTTAGATAAAAACTATTTGAGCTCAAAGTCATGTGTGTTGGGTGGGGGGGGGGTGCTACAAATACATAGAATCTGTAAAAAAAATAAACAAGATTTTTTAAAAATTAAACACCTGGGATCTTCTGGTGATCGTAAAAACATTTTGTTTGTAAATAATAATAATATTTCATACTGGATTAATAATGTAATAGTGACAATATTATTATATTGATAATTCTCATCTTGAAATAATTAGTTGTGTGTCACCAAATATATTTAAATAGCTCTCACAATTGAAATGAAAACATGGAAAATGTGATTAAATAGAATAATAGGTATTTATATCAATTTAATAATCGTTTATGAATAAAATATTTTTTACACAAAAAAAGCTATACAACGACCCCTTACAGAATTTTAGTAATTGGGGTAGTCAGGCGTAACATTTACACTTCGCTTTATATTTAATGTTATCCAAACAGATTGATTTTATCCTGTAGATAATTATCGGATTTTTAGAATGTATTGCAAACATTATTGTTGTAGATTGTACACATAGGTATATTACATTTTTCAAGTTCTACTATTTTATATTTTGAAATTTCTTAATTTATTGAATTATTTTTTAATAATGTTCGAGAATTTTAAACAATGTATTAATCATTATTAAATAATTTACAAATTTAAAATTTATTTGGTTGAAGTGGGGTTAATGAAAACAACGTTAATGGAATAGCTTTAGTGAGAATTACATTTGAGTTGTTTTCATGAAGACTAGAATAAAGAGACCAAACTCCGTTAGAAAAACTTCACGAATAGAGTCGCACGATTAAATCGTCACAAGTTGTTTGTGGGCGCATCCATAGTCTAGTTTTATCCTCAAAGTATAGGATGATTTTATTAATGACTTATTAATTAATTCTTTTCAATTTATGGAAAAAATTTGTATTTGTAATATTTTCAATTTTAATCTATTATACATTGTATAAGTTGTATAATTACATATTTATACATAATATATGCATTTATATATATAATATAATGTATAATATATATATATAGAATAAACTTTAAACATTATTATTATTTATTATTAATTTATAGAATATAATATATACTATTATCTACAGCTGTTTATCAAAATTTTTAAATTTAAATTTACACTATGTATATGAACTAGTTCATAATATATTGTTAAATCCTTAAGTTGATCATGAAAATATTATATTAGCTATATAATAAGAACGATTAGAAATTAAATAAATAAATATTAACGAATAATTATTAAAAATAAATGTATACTATAAAAAATAATAATATATATAAGTCAAATTCATGTATAAAAAAGAAAATGTGCCAGAGTATACCACCGCCGTATGACTACGTATAGTAATGAGAGACAACTTTGGATGGGTGTTTCTGCATTTATTTATGTATATTTTTTGAAATATCGGAAACAATTTACGCAGCAAATATGCAGTGAGTTAGATGAAACAAATTACTTGAAATAAAATTATGTTTTGCATTGACGTTTATACTAAATTTTTCATTTTTAAATGAAATATTTGATTAATAATTCTTCAAATATAAAAAAGGGTAGATACTGTCTCATTGTCTCTTATGATGCTTCGTCACTGATAACCACCACCAGTACCAAATACCAAATACTCCCACACCTACTAACAGTTGACACTCTACGAGCAAAGTAAAAAATAGGTCAGGGTGCCCTAGTGACTAAAGTTTTTCGCGTCTCCTAAAAACACGCGAAATACGGTTAAACGGAAAACAGAAAATTCGTAAATCCAAAGTATAACAGTGATAAAATGGAAAAAATAACTATGCGGCCGCTGGATTAAAAAACGGCCCATGGAATTAAATAAAAAATTTAATGTTTTCTCTTTCATAAAAATGATCTCTTTGGAGATAATTTTATATTTAATTTTAATACTAAATATTATTAATATTTAATATTAATTAACAGTATAATATAAATATAGCTTTAATCTATTTAAATTTTGGTGACAACTCTATTCTGATGAATAACAAGGTTTAAAAACCAATTTAAAATTTCTTATAAATACAGGATGGCTATGATATATACAAACTATTGGTTCAGATCAGCTTAGACGATAATCGGGAATCGGGAGAGGAGGCTTATTTCAAATAAGTTAGAATTGTTTCAGATGTGATTTTTTCAAAATCAAGTTTTTTTCAAAAATGTATTAGCATTATTAATAATAATAGTTAAGTTACACATTTTTAACTAGAAATAAGATTTGTAAGTCTATGATGATGAAGCTAATCTATATATACAAAGAAACTATTATACATCCTAAATTTAAAAACAATTGCAAATTAAACTTATAAAAACGCCAAGTAGGAGATGGAATCATTTCGTTAGTTGGATAGTTAAAAAGCAGGTACCTACTGCGGTAATGGATATTAAATATAAACAATTTTCGAGGAATTTTTCAGCTAAAACATAAAATTATATTTAAATAATTCACATTGGTTGGAACTAAAAGTAATTAATACCTACTATGTTTTAAGATTCTGAGCAATGCAAAGAAATATATTGGTTTTACAATAATATGTTATATTATACTTTTCGGGTAGAAGGAATCATTTTCCTGATATTGTATATTTTAGTTGGTAGATACTTTAAAAAAAAAAAGATAATTTTTATTTTATTTTATCAATAGATTTCTTACTTACAAGTATAAATGTAATATTGTAATCAAAACAATATACTATTCAATTTAAATCATCTATAGTGATAACAGAAATTATACAATAAATTTACTAAAATTTGCTAAAATTTCAGCTCAACTATATTTTATGTTACCTTAACTGACAGTTAAATAATATTTATCCAGACATAATTGACTAGCTTCCATTCAAGTAAAATTTTCCACAAAAATACTACACTAGTACACTGGTATATAAAATATTTAATTTATTTTGTAGCAATTAAAGTCTGTATAGTCAATAAATAATAATATTAGGTACAATATTTTAACTAATACTAAATTAAAAATAAAAATATTTGTTAAAATATTATTCACTGATTTCATTATTAATTAAATTATAGTCAAATATTTAGTGTAACTACTCATTTCATAATATCAATAATTTCATTAATCATTTAAATAATAATTTATTTTTCAAATTGATTTTATTTGAATATCGAAAATGTATGTAATAATCTTGTAATTACTAACTAGTAATAAAATAGTAATGATACAAATAAGAATTTCATATAAGTTAAAGTAATTATTATTTTATTAATCTATTCAAAAGTTAACTAGATTCTCATTTTTTTATGTATGTCTAACTGCCCGTCTTTTTGCAAATGCTATGAATACTTGCTCCAGTGATGTGTCACTTATAGTATAATCTTCAATTACAGCATAAGACTTTTTAATTTCATTCATCGTAGCAAATATTTCTGACAATGGTTTTTTTGGATTTGTAATTTGATAATGTAACAATCTCTGCAATAAAAATAAAAATAATTAATTTTTATCTAATATATTATATTACAGTAAATTTTATTCAGTGGTTGAATTTGAAAATAATTGCAGGGGGACAGATTAAAGCTATTAAATAAAAAACCATTGCTTGAACCAGTGGACATATTCAAAACATATTAAGAGGCTGGTAACGTTGTGTTCAGTTTATACAAGAGTCCTTCATTTTATACTCCGTTAAAGTCCTGTGAGATATCAAGAAAAACTGCTGGACAATTATGTTTTTCCTTTGAAGTAGAGATAGTGTCAAAAGTTGTATGTAGCTGATGTATATACAATGGTTAGTGCTGAAACTAAATCGTGTGTGGGAGATAATATTTGATGGTCAACTGTACTAATGATCTTTACCATAAATTCAAAATAAGGTATTTAATAATTTTTATAAATCGAAAGTCTTGTTCCAAAGAATAAAAATTATAAAGATTAATCAATATATATTATAATAATTGTTTCAATGTAAAAAAATGGGCTTCCGGGCCCATAACTATCTATTAGTAAATTCTACGATCATTGACTAGAGATCTGGGACGGTCCCACCATGCTATAAATTATAACAATTCAATTTATAATGATTTTTCTTACAAAAATCGAATACATATTTAGATCAACTTCTAAAAAATACAATAGTTCTATTTTACCATATGCTCATCATATAAGTTTATGTCTGGAGCAAACTGTAGTTCCATTTGAGATTTGATTTCGGCTAAACTGTTAAAATCAACAAAACGTAGGTTCACCATTACGGTAAAACCTTGTCCGTAAAGGTTTTTTAAATACTGTATACTACCAATACATTTCATTTGACCATCTACCATAACCGTTAAACGATTACAAAGTGCTTCACATTCATCCATACTAATAAAGTAAAAACATAATTTCATTTAATTATATATAATATTAATAGTAATATATAGTACAATAATATTTATATTATATGTATATATTAACATATACTATATACCATGTACTAGGGGCTTTACCTATGAGATGTAAGTATAACAGCCTGTCCTTCCCTTTGACTGGCTGCCATTACTTGCCATAAATTACGTCTAGCAACGGGGTCTACTCCACTAGTAGGTTCATCTAAAAACACCACCGGAGGGTCTCCAATTAGTGCTATTGCAGTGCTTAGTTTTCTTTTATTACCGCCACTATAATGTTCACAAATCCTATTTTTATACTCATCGAGGCCTAGGTACATTGGAAAAAAATTCATAATGGACTAATACACAAAGTCAAGGTAAAAAGTGTTTAGCATGAATAGTAAGCGATTTACTCACCCAAAAGTTTAACCCATTTATTAACATGATATACAGTATTCGATGGTGATATTCCTCTTAAAGTAGCAATTAACTTTAATGTTTCTTTAGAAGTTAGTTGACCATTTAAAGCATTATATTGAGGACAATAGCCAATCATTGATACATACTACAAAAGTGCAAATATACTTTTTTATATTATTTAAAATAATATTTGAACATCGAAATGCAATGTTTTACCTGACTGGTGTTAGAGCTAAGTTTGTATACTTTATCTAAGTGAATTGAAGCATCGCCTTTTGAAGGCGTTAAATCTCCAGTCAACATTCGGAATGTAGTCGTTTTACCAGCCCCACCTATACCCAGCAAACCAAAACATTCACCTGGTGAAACGGTAAAACTTATACCTCGAACAGCGGTGAAATTAAAACTATACTTTTTAACCAAGTCATCGACGATTAAAATTGGTGATAAAGTATCATCTAAAATATTTAAAGTATTTTATTATTATTAACCCATTAAATTAATTTATTAACAAAAAGTTATAATCACCTGAACGATTTTTAGCTTTATTTACTTTATCTCTTTCCCCACCAACATCTGGATCTTCATTATAATCATCATAAATAATATTAGAACCAAAAATTTTATTAAAAACACTCTGATATAAACGAGAAAATATTTTATAATCAAATAGCAATATTATGATTATGTATAATAAGCTACTAGAAAAGAGGAATAACGTTTCCTCAAGTATGCCAAATTCATTTTCATTAGATCTAAATACGAAATAACTTTTCGGTTTAAAATCTAAAAATTAAAAAGATAAAAATAACTATAAATGCTAAATAAAAAAAAATAAACTACTAACCACGGCATGTATCTGCTTTAAGATACGAATTTATGCATATTTCACATATTTTGTTTATAAATGTTAGCTTTAGGAACCCGTTCATACATAGTATATATGAAAATTGAGGAACTAGTAAAGATATATACCTGAATATATTCCAAGCGGTAAATTGACCAATTGATCTATTTATAATTAACATATAATATCTCATATTCCAGAATGTTATCAAATGGAAAAACATTCCTGCGATCAAAAATTAATACAAGTTTTGTAAAAATAAATGTAATTTCTTAATTATCAAAATTACAAAATATACAACCCAATATTAAATTGATCGATAGAAACAGTATCATCGAGCTTGGTAAAGTTTTAGTTAAAAAAGTATAAGCATATACATGGATTATTGAACTCCAACCATATATAAGTAACAATGTTAAAAGAACATCTGTAAAATTCAAATTTGAATTGTACATACAATTCAAATTGTTATATTCTATAGACTTACAAAGTACATTATGATCAGTTACTATATGATATTCATCAAAAACATACATTATCATCAACGTGAATAAAACAAAAATTATGTAACATATATAGTCCCATATGAAACAAGTAGACCAATACATAATTGGCGATAGTTTAGTCATCATTTGTAAATGTTTAAAACCACTCAATCTTTCATTTAATGGTAATGCTATGAAGTATCCTATTAAGAAAAGAAAACTCGGTATGAAACAGACCATCCATAAAATGTTTATACCGGCAAAAGTACTAACACACGATTCCTAAATATTAAAACATTTAATTTCAAAAATCAATATTCAATATTCAATTCTAACAAAAATATTTTACCACACTAATAAGATTAATTGGTTCATTAATAGTTGAAATATATGATTCATTGTTCCCAGATAATTTTTTTAATAAAGCGTTCGTATAAAGATTTACAGCTATTGCTGGTGTATGTATAGCTATATTATTATATATAACTGTTACGTTTGTCTTGTAGAAATCACCAGCTATCATTAGATTCTTTCTGTACTTAAACACATCTTGCTCACACATATTTAATAGATCTAAAAAAACAAATTGTCGATTATCAGAATGGATAGTATAAATTGTTATATTATTATTTTACATTTGGAAATAATGATGAGGATAAAATTGAATTCGAATTACGATTTTGATTGTTTACTTTTATGATTAAGATAACATGATAACCACATTTGTTGCTTCTGTATATCTTATAGGAAAATATAACGCACCGTAAAATAATAATTGAACATATACGTTGAGATTAGTGCTTAAAAATATATTATCAATTTCGATCACAAGAATGTTTTATAGAGAATTCCATATCATTTTCTGTAGAATTTTGTTTACAAAGAAGTTACAGCTAATGTTCCTCTTTTTCAAATTAATGTAACTTTTTTTACAATACTTTACGAAAAGCATGTTTTATTCTTTAGAAAATATTATTTTTTTAAAAATTTGATTATGAGTGTTTTAACTCCAATTCTAATTTAGACTCCACATTTATTATTTTACCTAGCATAATTTTGCTATATTGCCCATTAGAGTTAGATGCAAACAATCAAATGCTGGTATAATGTAGCCTAATGAATTCTTATATTATATAAGTTTATAATTTACATCATTAAATTTATACAACAGCAGTGGAAATATCTGATTTAGGTAAAATGCTGTGTTTAACAAAACCTAAAACTTTTAGAGTTCTACATAGGTATGGCAACTAAAGTCAATGTGGTGGATAAAACAAAGGTTAGAAGAATAGTGGATTCTTTTCTAGGTCTTTTTAATAAATATTTAAGCTTATCCTCCTATATTTTCTAAACCCCATGAATTGATATATATAAAGTATATATAGGTTATTCGAAATATTTTAATGAATGTTTGTATCTCTCTTTTAATTTTTCAAAATTCATTCACTTCAATTTGTTGGCGTAATTAAGCCTATACATTTTGGGCTAGAACCTTAGAAATTTTTGATGGAAAAGTGAGCCCTGCACACTTTCAATTTATCACCAATAATTATTAATAGTACTTGAATTTTCATGTTTTTACGATGTGTTTTTTTTCTATTTTACTATTTATTTTTATTTTTATATTGCTTAGTGAAAATACATTTCATAATAATGTTAATGAAAAAATAAACAAAATTTTTTACCGCATAATTTCTTCAACAATTTACTGAATTAAAGATTTAAAAAAAAAAATGTTTAAATATTAAATAAAAACTAAAACAGATACTGCGTTTCCTGTGTTCCTTGATAAATAAAATAAGAGATACTCTGTGGAAACATGAAAAAAATGAAGAGTAGCTCCGTACCCTCGCGTTTCTCCAAAAATCCACCCCTGTATAATATTATACATTATACATAGGTATTATTGAAATGGCCAAAAATGAAGAATAAGTTGTGCTCTTATCCGCATTATATTTTTACATTATATTATATTATAATTTAAAAATGAATATATTGAAGAAACATCACTTTAATTAAATTTAAAAATGTTTTAATTAGGTCTGTGAATTAGAAATATTAGTAATCGATTATAGAAACGGACATGAATGTTATACTATTAACTATGTTAACTTATAATATTTAAGAAACGTTAAAGAATTCTAATGGTATTCAAACCTTGAACGATGGCTGTTGAATCAACGAATATGATATAGAAGTAGTATTTAGTAACAGTGAAAAAACATAGCAACAAATCAGAAATGTGGCCTTTTGGGTCATTAGCAGGCAGCAGTTCCAGAAATGTTATTGAACTTTAACGAATCAAAATACGTAATGTAACATCTATTCAAAAAACCGCTTTAAACTATATCTTTGCGACCAGCGCATATGTTAAAATAATTAATAAATGCCATTAATGTGCTTGGTAAGTATTCCGTGTATGATACATAATTAATGAGAAGAAATAAATATATTCCGTCAAAAATGACTTATGTTACGAACCCAGAAATTTGAGCTCGAACAGAACCCGAAAATAACTTTTTAATATTTAAAACAATTAAATACCTACTTAATTGATTTAATAGTTGAAAAATTAAAAGCTTTTTTCCCTTAAAAAAAAACTATCGCCAAAATACTAAATACTTTAATACTGATATATCAATTTACCAAGTACCAGTGTATTATAAATAAGACGACAAAATAATCTATTTTTGTATCCTACTACAAATATTGGTGTACGAATTACGATTAATGTATATTTTCTACGTATACCGCTTCCAACGCCAAAAACCGGGCAGGATAATTAGTTATCGATACTATAATATAAAATATTTTTAAACATCCCTTTGTATTTATGGGCATATGGAATATAGAATTATGATTCGTAAATACATCATGTTGTATTATATTGATAAATGATAACAACAATTCGTCGATAATAGGTTGGTACACGGGGAAAATTATTATCCATTCTATAAATAAAAAAAAAACTACTTGTTTAAATATTTTTAAATTTTTTTTATTGTTTTTCGATAAAATAGGTTCAAATTTCATTTTCTTTGTTTCGATATTCGAACAAAATTAATTTGTGTTTAGTTCAGTTAAAATATTTTCAATTTCGAGTTCGATTTTCGAACGGTTCGTAATATCACTATCAAAAATCTCTTAAAATAGGTATGTGTAATCTATAGTTACTATATCCAAATCTTACATATAAACACACAATTCTATTATTCTTACCATTAGTTATATTATTTTTGAATGATACTTCGTTGACAGTAGATTTATGTGCTTTAGAAATAGATACAAATGTTGGTTCCAAATTTTCAAAAGAACTATCTCCAGCACGGTAATATACACTACTATCCTTATAGATACTTAATGACATTTCTAATCCATTGAATTTAGAACCAATAGTATTTAAGTAGTTGTTTGTTTTTAATATTGTCAACGTGCCTAAAAAAATTGGTATAACTCCCTGTAAAAAAAATCAGTACTTACCTAATTAAATATAATAACTATTGAAATTTCTCATAAATTGCAATTATATATAGATGACAATAAAAACTTGCAAAAATAAATGTCTTAGGCCATTTTCTGTATGTATATAATGCTTTTTTTCCAAATAACACTTTAAACTGATTTTTCAATAAATTTATTCTACTTGTTTTTAGTATTAATGCTAAAAATAGAAATAAGAACCTTATAATCAAATAATTATAATCGTTATATAGTTTTATAATAGATATTAAATACAAATTATAGTGAAGTCTTATTACGATTATTTAGTTTTATTGTAATACTTAAATAAATAATTAAAAATTTACGTTTTGGATTATCACTTAGTTGTGGCTCAACATTAGGTACATTATCTACATCATATTTTTCATTCTTGGGTATACTGGAAATAAAATTTTTTATATTTTTAAATAGTTAAAAAAAAAAATAGAAAAATATATATAAATGTACACAACAAGTGATATAAATTTTGTCAATAATTAATAATTATGTTTTATTTTCCTTTGCCTTCTCTTCTAACTATTTGGGGTATAAATAAGACATACATTTCATGAAAGACATAGCTTAAGGATACCATCCAGTTAAATAGACAGGTGCATGTTTCTTCTATATTAGTTACTCCCTACTTAAAAAATCATAACATTTAAGAATTTTTTACTATTAGAATGTCTATATATACCCATATTTTGGTATTAAAGACATCAAACTATATGCATTTATTAATTATTTAATTATAAAATCATTTTTCAAAGTAAATGAACACTTTGTTTGGTTAATGAACACTCATATACCAGTAAATAAACATTTTTTTTTCGTTACATTTTTCTTATTTATAATAATAATAAATGTTTAAACTTCAACATAAATGAAATCCTTTTGAAAAAATTTAATTATTAATTAGTTAAAGCGACTTTTAGAATAAATAAAATATAATAGTAATTTGTTAGACACGTATTAGGTTTAGGAACTATAATTTGTCAATATATTGTATAATATTTATTTAATACTAGCTGAATTACCCGGCGTTGGGCAGATTAAATTGTTTTGTTTTTAATATTTTTATAATCTTTATAGAAACTTTTCTATATAGGTACAACATAGAAATATTACGCAACTTCGTTTGCTCCAGTGTTTAGTATTTTACATATTCTATTTGCTTAATCCATTTCAGTAACATTTAAAAAAATATTTTATATATTTTCAAATACCACAAAATTTAACATCAGCGCTAAATGAATTTATAATTTTTTCATTTTGAAAAAAATTACAGGGGCGGGAGTGCATTTTTAGGGTTATTTGTTATGATATGCGAATTTAAAAAAAATATAAAAAATGTATCCTATAATATATCCTAGAATCCGGTTGCAGCGCCACTCATCTGGTACAATTGTGAATCTCAACTATCCAAAGACTCACACACACAAAAAATGTCATTAAAATCGGTCCAGCCGTTTAGGAGGAGTTTGAATATCTATACAAGAACAGAAGAAATGTATATATAAAGATTTATATAATATAATGTTTAAGACTTCAAATTTCAAAGTGATGTAAAATAATATCTTGAAGAAATTTATAATTAACTTAAACCTGAATTCTTATTAATTAGATATGTAATTATAAAAATCAGTTTTATTTAAGAATTCATTTTTTATCTAAGGATACATTGGCGCAAATTTAACTTATTTTGCGCATTGAGTAGTTCCTCATAATAATATAATCGTATCAAATAGGTACATGGGAAATCATTTAGATAACAACGTTTACAAAAAATCTCTAGTTTAGAGGGTACAAAATAAACTAATAACATTCTACTAATTACTAAGAGACTATGATACTCGTATTTGCTGTATCAGTACAACAAATTGATATTGCTCGTATACAAAATTCATGTTTAGCATTTTCATTACAACTTTTTAAGGGGACTGCAGCCAACCGGATTTTAGATCGAAATTTAGGTACTCTGCTTTGGCAACTGTACGAGTTTTATTTCACGAATTTTAATATTGAAAATGGATTTTGATTCATAACATGTTTACTCGGGATTAACCACGGCGATTATTAATATTACAAAAATGATGCGTTTTATAATAAAAAATGGTTTTATTGTTTATCATAACGTAAAATTGTTCACCTAAAACAGCCATAAAAACGAATTTGAAAATTTGTCATCGTTAAACTATAATAGACATGTTAATAAATTCAAATCCATTTTCAGAATTAAAGTAATAAAAATATATAAAATAAATAAAATAGTGTCACCAGCACACGCGTAGTAGAATAGGTATACAAACTGGTTGTACACACAACGCAGTGATTAAATAATTATTATTATTGTCATAATAATATTATCTGAATTTTTAGAGTCTTTAAGCTCACACACACCATAAATACACACTCACACATCGACACGAACAAAGCCAAATAAAAGGCCTTGTCATTACTCCTTAAAACACGGTCAGCTGCCGTTCCCTTAATTTATAATAGTAGAGTAAATTGACCAATTACCAAATTCATTAAGCTCATGCGGTAACGTCGTTTATTTTTCAGAAATTTTAACTTAAAAGAGAAATATATCTATTCAATTATAGAATTATAGGGATTCTAAAGTAATATTATTATTTTATTTTATTTATTTTTTTTTTTTAATGATCTTCACAGGCGACCAAATGTAGATCGTAATTTTCAACGTAGAACAAAATACAAAAAAGATTATAAAAGAAAATTCAAAAACTTACTGAAGTACGTAAAATTTTTTAGAAATATTAAATTTTTCAAAAATAGCTTTAATTTGAAGGAAAAAGTTTTTTTATGAACAAGTTGGTCATAAAATCTTTAAATTACAATCAATCAAAAAAAAAAGTCCTACAAATTTTACTAGAAAATAGTGTTATAAAACTATAGTTTAAATTTTGATTGGTTGAAAGTTGAAGATGCTAGTCGTCGGTCGCGTACCTGGAAAAATATAGATTTGAGAAAAATGCATTTAAAGTTTCAAGTATTAAAATTTTTAATTTTTTAATTAATTATTTATTTTTAATTTGCAAATGGTCTTGCAAATAAACTTAACATTTAGAAACAAGTATTCACCAATTAGCGAGATTAGGTACCTACAAATCAGCATCGTGTCTTCACTAAAAAATCAATTGTTTGAACCATTTAAAAAAATTTCCCAAACATACAGACTTTTGATAATAATTTTTGAATAGTAAAAAAAGTATTTGGTCCGATAAAAAAGGTAAAAAAAATCTACAAAGCACAAACAAAAGATTGATTTTCACGGTCTCCTGATCTCGTGTTATGTAACGGAGAAAACATACATCTATTGCTACTGCCGCGCCATGCGCAGTAGGTTACCACCTGAGGTGACTTAATGGTAATTGAGGTTAGACTTATCCGAGACAGAATATAGATGAAAATTTCAAATTTCTAGGAACATTATTTCGAAGATTATTTTGAAATTGGAAGGAAATTAAAATAAGTACGTAATAGTTAAAAACACTTATTAATACATATTTTTAAATAGCTACAACAAATATTTCTGGTCAAAAAGTTATTTTTTAAAAGAAATATATAATTCGAGAAAGTTTAATAATAATAATAATAATAAAAATGTAGTATACTTATCTTACTATAGAATATACAGTCTGTTTTTTTCAGTAAAAACTTCGAGAATAATCTTATGTTAATGAATACAATCAAAAATCTATTTGGCATTTTGTGATAAACAAACTTTTAAGGATACTTACAGAACCTATTTTATTGAGTTTAAAATGTATTGTACAAAAAGAGATTAGCAATTTATTATTATATAATAATTAATATTGAACGATTATTAATAATTTATATGATGCAAGTAGGGCTTGAAAAGTAATATCGTTATTTACATTTTACTTTATCGATTTTTTTATTATAACGTTTTTCGTTTTAAAACGTTACCGATTTTATTCATTATAACATTTTGAAATTTTGCGATGTAACATTATCCGTATTATAACAATATTTAAATTTTGTCTTATAGCGTTTTTCGGTTTATGACGTTATTAAACACTTATTAAACAAATATAAAAAAATTATGTGTTCAAACTTCAAGGGCATGACTAAATTTATCTTATTTATATAATTTTAATTGCTAATAATTAAACGAACAACTCTATACGAACTAAATACAAAATTATAACTTTCTATAAATTAAATAATGACATTTAGAGTCTAAATTTAATCGATTGAATAAACAACTAATAAACTAAATAGGTACCTAAATATATTTCCTTTGTACTAAATTAACATTATATATATATATTTTTTTTTTGCTATTTATTTTGCCTTATTGATATTCTTTTAAAAGAATTATTGAGTAAAATCAAAATAATAATTTACTTTAAAAAAACATCTTCCATTGTTGTACAAGATAATCCCATTCCTTTTATACAAAGTGCTTTACGGTTAGATTCTAGAAGTTTAAATAAATCAGAAAATTTATTAATGTTCTCGTTGTGTAAATTAAAGATTATTTGAGCAGCCTCTGAAGTTCGTATTTCCACTTTTGGTAAAATTTGTTTTATTGTTGTTAATATTTTAGAATCAGAACATGATTCTTCTTTTATAATAGTCAAATTATAACCTGTTCCTGTTTTTATTTTCAAACAATTAATTATTTTAAATTGTATTAAATTATTAGTTCTATTAAATTCTTTCATACCTAGAGCTTTTTTTAAAAACGAAGATGTACCATAACATATTACTTGTCCATGATCCATGATAGCGATTTGATCACCGAGGGCATCAGCTTCTTCCATAAAATGTGTAGTAATCAAAATAGTTCTCGTTCCTCTAAAAGACTAATAAAAATATCATTATACTTTTACTCATAAATACCTAATATTAATTGTAATTTTTATTTTATATTCAAATTTATATCCATTTATAATATTGAAAATTCCCAAATTCTATGTACGAAATTATTCGATCGGTACAAGAGAGTGCATGAACCATTTTTTTTTGTGGATTAGCTCGAACTGACAAAATTTAAAACTAAAAACCAACCATAACCGATACAATACTAAAGTGAAACAGCTAAAAATATTTTTAAACGAAACTGAGATTAATAATAGGACAGTGTAACTATACCTGATCCATGGTCGTTCCGAGGAAGAGCATATTTTAACATAATATAAAGTAGGTGGCACTAGTAGAGAATTAGTGCCACATAGTGGTTGGTGGATGTGCGAGGCATATTATTATAATATTTGATAAGAATGATTTTTTGTATAGCACGGCAAATAATAAGAGAAGAAAATTATTATAAAATATTAATTTTTAATTTATTTACTATATAGGATTATCTAGTATTTTTGCATGCAAATATGGTATACATTAATATATAGTTTATTTTTTTAATTATTTAAATTATTCATGTTTATCAGTAATATTAACAATTATTGTTGTACTATAATACTCTGTTCGATTGTAATCGGATGATTTATCATAAATATTAAAAATAAACATTATCAATATTACAGTGGATGACAAGATACACATACTTACACCTATTCCTATATAATAATAATAATACCTAATTGTATTTTTCACCCAACATACAGTACCGACTATTTCACTAAAATCAGATTTCATTTTTTTTTGTCTTTTGTCTAGATTATCAATGACATGAGTACAATTTATTATTATTACATTAGGTATATTTATATATTTATTAATAATGAATTTAACATTATATATACGTTAGTATAGGTAGATTATACCAGGATTCACACAATACTAGGTGTACATTTCTTTTTCAAAATTAATAGGATACACAACGGAGTATAAACTGCTGGGAAAAATGTAAATTTTTCGTTTTTTTTTTTTGAAATGCCATTCGTTGCGGGAGCGATTTGATTTTCATTTTAAACTCTGTAAAAAACTTAAAAGTATTTTAGATACCTATACAATTTAATCATGTATCTATTATTTTTATGGAGAATGTTATTAGATAGGTACTTTCAGCATTTTTAAATTGTCAATGAGTCATTAATCGCCTCGCTGGGTTTATTATTAGAGATATAAATTGAACAATTACGGCAGTAAATATTACGATACGTTCCTGCAGATGGCGTCAACAATATTATTCAGTGTTTAATCCTATTTTAACGGCATATTATTATCGACATACGATTTTTCTGTGGAATATCAGTAGCACGTATGAATTCAAGACGTTTTTTCAGTATGATTTTTATGTTTGTAAATTTTTTTTTATATATATTTCAATGGTATTTTTTTAATCTTTGTATTTGATGTTAAACCCTCCCCCCCTTTCATGAGGGAAATTTCAAAATTCAAAAAAGTATTCAGAATAATTCTGAAAATAGTCCTGATTGGGAGGAAAAACTTGTACAATCTACTAGAAAGATGAATACAGTTATAGAATCACTAACTAATGCTAAATGGTAAGAAGGATAAAAATTAGATACCTCTTGGATACTTCAGACTTATTCTTGTCTCCAAAAAATTAAGCTGGGTAAACGCTTTGGAATAAAATGCATTGCTTGTTTTACACATATTCAAGAAGCACACAAATTATCTTTAAATGGTAAGGTCCCAATAAGCTGATGGAGTACGGTGTGATAATACAGTGGCATTAGAGAGGACTATTCATCATTTAAAAAATGAGGCTCACCGTACAGCTGAAAACCTTGCCAAAATGCAGCAGAAATAGACGACGCAATCTGACCAACACCAATGGATAAAATGCCTTAAATCACACAACGCTGAAAAAGTAAAATTATTGATTGAACTTACAATTGATGTTTATAATGGCAGTCACCAATTAACACTACGCATTCTTGGACCTCTAGGTCATTTAATTCAAACTCTAACATATAGTGCCAATGATAGAATCAAGGTGCCAATAACTGTATTTTTTGATCATTTTGTAAAAAACCAATAATTTGAAAAGAAGTACCAAACCAATACATATTATAATATCAAAATTCAAAAGATAACAACATTTTTCATTGATAGGAACTGGTGAAAGATTTTCAACCATGGTAACAGATTAAATACACTGATTTAAACCTGTATTTTTTCTTAAGGTGCCAATAACTGTACCTTTTACTATATTGTGAAATGTTAGATATTGTTGGTAGCTATATTATAGAAAAATGTTGGAAATAAACTAAAAGAAATAAATTGTTTTTCTCTACAATTCGATGGATCTGTAGATAAGTATGGAGTTGATAACAAATTTATCACAGCTCGATTTATGACAGAAAATAAAGAACTAACTTCAGTATTCATGGGAGAAAGTAAATCTAATAAGTGAGGTGCAGAAGGGTTTCTAGATTCAGTTAAAATTATCTTTCAAGAACTTGATATTAAAAATAAAGCAAAAGAAAAATTAACTAGTATAAATACTGATGGGGAAAAATCAAATACTGGTATAAAAAGTGGATTATGGGTTTGCATGAAGCGGTACTTGATTTTTTGGTGCATCGCCCGTCGGTTAGATAGGGGCAATATCTGATCTAAAGGCCACTGTTATGGATATAACACATTGGAAGAAAAATTAGAAGACTATTACCACTTTTTATCGAAGATATAGTGTACGATATGAAGAACTTGAAAAAAAAAATTGTAACCGGAAAAAAGTTTCAGTTTACGGTATCCTATTTCGAGGTTAGGTTAAGTTAGGTTAGGTCTATTTCGAGGTATGATTGGTTGAGTTTCTATTAAATTTATATACGGCTGTTTGGAAAAACATTCCTTGCATGAAAAAACATTGGAAATCAATTATTGAAAGCGACGAGAAAACAAAAATTTATAAAACTACTGCCTGAGGATTTTTGCGTCAATGGTAGGATGAATGATGGATATTTTGAGAAAAATGGAAAAATTTCAAAAAGGCAATTATTGATATAGAGCTCTCCAAGAAAATAACAGTGCGATTACTTTGATGGAAAATGGACGTTATTCAGGGGAGTATGAAGACAATTTTTTAAATTTATATGTAGTTGAAGATGAAGCAGGAATAGAAATAAATACAAATGTTAAAGCTGTTCCAAAAAGGGGAGTTATGAATTCCCGTACAACTACAAAAAGTTATTGGTCTGCAGTGAGAAACGAAGTCGTATTAAGCTGCAAAGAAATTCCTTCTCAAACACTATATGAAGATCAAAAACATTTTATAGACCGCATTAATACATTTATTGATGGAAGATCGTATCAACAGAAATTATTAAGCAGTACATATTAATATTGAAAATCTATTTGGGGTACATTCAGTTTCTTCATTTACGGATGATGTTATAAGTTCATGTGTTGCTGAAAAATTTCCTGTCCCCATATAAGTGAATACAAGTACAGTACTAGAAGTAGATTGTTGTAGTATTCATTTATATGGGGACAGGAAATTTTTTAGCAACACTATGACGCAGTTTTGTAGTAGATGTTGTACTGACTACAAAATTGCGTCATTATTTGAAAGTTTACTCGCCTCGATCAGTATTTTCCAAATTAGTTCAGTCATATATTTATTTACTTAACACCACACAGCGTAGGTCCAAAATAAGCAGATTCAATACACATGACGTTAAAAAGTATTAAGCAATCTAATTATTCAAAAAAAGCTATAAACTGAAGGATATACAACGCCATCAAAAGGATGGAAACAGTATTGTGCTATCCCAGGCCTCCTGCAGTTGCAAAATTTTGGGAAGCAAAGAGAGAAGAAGGAAACTTTCTGATGCCGAACTATACGAAAGTCGTAATTATGTAAAAAAAATATTTTATGATACTGACTTCTAATTTTTTTTAATAGAATTAAAATTACAATTTCGAAATATTGTTTTAAAATTCGATTTTTTTTTTATAATTTTTTTATATATATTTTCATGTCGCGAGTATGGGAGAGTAAACAATTTTTTATGTACGTAATAAACTAGAAATGTATCTGGGAACAAGCATTTAGCTTAATCCTTAGTCATAAGGATACCCAGTACAAATTTCTTAAAATATGCTCTGTGACCCGAGGAGTGGGTTTTTTTGGGGGGCAAGTGGATGTCTCACCGGTTTTCAACTTCGGAAAGTAGTTGGTTAGTCAGTCGGTAAATAGTAGAAAAAGTTGATGGCCTTTATTTTTTTTATGCTTATTCACGTTTTGAATGAAGTATTTTGGAATTTTGTTGGGAAATTATGCAGTAATGAAGTATTTTCCAGAATTTTAAAACGGCAAACTATAAATTATTTGCATTTTAGTCAGAAAATGGGGAAAAAGTTGATTACCTTCTTTTTTGGCTTATTTTAAGTTTTGAAGAGAAGTATTATATTTTTTTTTCACATTTTCATCCCTCGAAAAAAGATTTTTTTTCGGCCCTTTTTTAAAACGACCCTGACCCCGGACCAATTTAAAGTAATAAAATATTGTACATATGTATTGCATATTATAATATAATATATTATATTATATTATTATATATATTTTATATTTTTTATTGATCACAAACAATTTAGGGATAAAGAACTATCTTCTAGAAAGCGAAGACCAAAATTTCTACCGCAAATGGAATATTTACCAAATGAAATAATTAACTATACATTTTTAAAATATTTGTGTCTTCAACTATTATGGATTTTAATAAAAAACAGAAGCTTTAATATATCAATGCAAGAAAAAAAGTTACACTTAAATTATGTAGCACTCAAAAAAGTTACACATACAATAGCTATCCCACTCAAAAGGTACTGCATTGATAAATATTGTAACTCAAAAAGAGTTGCACTCGAGCTAGTATTATACAATAATATTAGGTATAATTTGTCATCATCATTTATTTATTATAGATAATATTATATCTCGTGTGTATATGTATAATATAAAATATGATGTTAAACTGCTCAAATATAACAATTATTGGAAATTCTAGATATAAATTAGTTACTGAATAAAAGAACATAGATTTATAGAATCCTCTATTAGATAAGGTTAGTATTAAAGGTGCTAACAGATGTTTGGATAATAATAAAAATTGGAAATTTAATACTTTTAATATACATTTTAACTTAGAGGACTCAAACGGCTGGATTTATACTGATTAAATAAAAATATGAATTGAGAATAGGATCATTTTAACCAATTTTATATTTAAAATGATGATTAAGACTATTTGGTTCTTTTATTTAATTATTTTAACATAATTTGCTGTACGCACTTAAAAATATATTGTTTTTGTGATTTTTAGTCTATAATAATTCTAGTACACTTAATTACAACCTAGTAGTCAATGTTTAATTTTTTTTATATTCTCCCGACCACCTAGATAATATATACCACTATTTATTGTGTCCTAATATGTACAGACGTGTACAGATTTAGTCAAAATTCGTAAACAAAATAAATTATCCAACGACAAATTAGTTTCGTTTTAAAATGAAATTTTAAATAAACTAGTTATCATACCAAAATTAAATTCCACATTTTTCTTCGTGATTCAGGATCCAGTCCTGATGTTGGTTCATCTAAAATAAGTATCTATAAATAAATAATTATTAAAGTGATAATATTTGTAATAATAATATTATTATTATTATTACTAATTATAATATATTGTATATAAATAAATTCAAATGCCGAGACCTATTTGGCTTGTCAAAAGAACAGTAATACAAACAAATGTAAACCAATAATAATAAATAGATATGATCAGGGCATACATTTGATATACTTGAAAAAATTTTTTGTTATTAGTTATTGAAACGTTAATTTTTTTTTTCGTTGAATATTTAAACACCATTTAATGATTAATGTTGTTTTTCGTTAAATTCTGTTTTGTTAGTGCAGTGTTTCTCAACCATTTTTTGTTTACGGTTCACTTGAGCGTTTTATAAAAATCCTAGGGCACCCTACACTCTATACTTATATTATCTTTGATTTAATATAATCATGAGTGTCGTATATGTCAATGTATTTTTAACGTATGGTGCAATACATATTAATTTGTATTCACAATTTAACAACATATTAAGGTAACACTTAATAAAGTCACTTTAGTTATTTATGAAAATAAAACAACTATAATTATATCTCTAAAACCTAATCGGAATCATGTTGCTTGACGGGTTCGGGTCATACTATTAATATATTAATTATTTAATAAAGCATTTATTTAAGACATTTTAAGCGATTGCGGGGAGACCAAGCAAACAATAGATTACATAGTGTTGGAGTGCCCAAAAAATCTCTTTTCTAATGGCCTGAATGGTATTCAAATCGTCACCCTGGAAGCTATAGAATGTATCAAATTACTAGACATAGACTTATGATTTATAAGTTATAACACATTTAATGTAATTTTTAATTTTTATTGAGACATTTTGTGAATTCACATTGATTATTGTGATTTCTGTATGTGATATTAATTAATTTAATGATTATTACTAGGCATATGAAATGTGTTTTATTAGTTTGCTATACAAAATATATAAATAAAAAATCTAAAACATAAACAAATTCATAAAAAAAAAACTGTACGCCTGTTATCATTTTTATGTAACAGTACGTAATGAAATTTAAACATAAAAATTTAGATACTCGATTTAACGACTAGACACCTTATTAATACAAGTTTTTAAAAAAATGTATTTAGTTGTTAACCTATATATATTTGTTTTTTAATTAGAATTTATTAATATTTTAAACAAATTTATTTAAAAAAAATATATATCAATTATTATAATATATCATATCCCTTCACTACACCACTGACGTTATTTCTAGTATTCGTACATTAAAAATAATATGACATAATAGTAATACTATTATTACTTACTTCAGGACTACCAATTAATGCAATTGCAAGTGACAGCTTCCTTTTCATTCCCCCAGAAAGTTCATTCATTAACGAATTTTTTTTTCTCAATATATTTAAAAGTTTGAGTAGATCCAAACCTTCTATTTTAGCCTGTTCCAATTTCATTCCTTTAAGCTAAAATAAAATACAAATGGTAGTGATATAATTTCATAAAATTGTGTATAATATATAAACTATTAGGTTAAAGCTCTGCATAATCCGATTTATCTCTAATAGAACAAATGGGTAATTTAAAAATAATATTAAATCATAAACGATAAAAGACTGGCATATCCCGAATTGACTGAACCAAACCAAAATATTTTTATACGAAATTGAGATCAGACCAAAATTTTGAATTTAAGATGTAGACCGAACAACTTTAAATTGACTTTGGCCCGCAAAATCTAGAAAAAATTAGATGAGAATGAACTAAACTGAACTGGAACAGATTGGTCCAGACCACACCTTATACGATAAAACACCAAAATAGCTTATTAGGTTTTTCAATGAAGAAAGGTAATTAAGTGTGGTATTTTATCTATCCTTTCCCGACCAAGATCGGAACCTTAATTTTTTTTTATTATTCATTTTATGATTATATTATTATAATGTTCCTATTCTTTTTAAGATATTTAATAAGGGTTTTAGTTCAAGTTTTAGTTCAAACAAGATTTTAAATAGATTTCATATAAAATATATTTGATTTAATTTTTAGGGTTTTAATAATTAACATGTATGAATGTATGCAATTTTACTTACTATTGTACATAATTTAAATAGGTAATTTTAATTATTTTATATTTTAAGTCTGGATATAAGACAAGAATATATAAGAAATTTAACCAAGAAGGGATGCATTGTACAAAAAATTTATCTCTACATAATTAATAATTAAATAATATTCCTTATTATTTACCGAAACGGCAGTCAGTACGGTGCCTTTTTTCTACACGGAAAGCTGAATTTTTAAATTTTAATTTGTAATTATGCATATAGCTTAAGATTATATTGTTCAGTAACACTTTTATCTTATGATATAAATACCTAATTTTAATTAAGACATAATAATTCTGACCCCAAATATTTGGCCAAATTTGGCCGACCCCAAATAGTTGGGAAAGAAAGCAAAGGAGAAGAAGAAGATATAATAATTCCATAGTTATGTTAGTTTTCCAATTACTCTATATAATATTGAAAATTAATGTTCATTAAATTTTTATATAAAACATTAATGTTATACAATTTGGAATTCATAAATGATATACAACTAAATTTAAGTGTTGGAAAATATTATAACTTCTGAGTTCAAATAAAATCTGAGTCTTGAATTTTAAATAGTTAAAACATTTAAAATATAAATATAAAGATATTTTTGTTTTAATAATAAATATTCAGGATTCATTAAGAGTTCATAAAATAATTTAAATATTATTTTCTGATTCAGGTACCTCAATTGTACAATAATCAGTTATAGAATCATTTCTTCTTTCAATTCCAACTTTTGTTTCCGATAATTTTTTCGTTCGTTTACTGCTTTAGTTTGTATTAGAAATAAGGATTCTGCAACATTCAGTATTCACATTTATATTTGATTAAGAAATTAATAATTCAATTACTATTGTTTGGAAAGCACCCGGCACTTTACTTCATCAGTTGGTTTTCTAAGGTAATTGGATAATTAGGACGACAGTACACAATGCAGTACATAGATTTCATAAATATCTGGATCTTTTATGAATCATATATACCTAATAATTTATACCTATTAAAATATTTTAAATCTTATATTTGAGGATTGATATTTTATTGAATTTTTCGGATTGTAAAATAATTTTGATTGAGCTACACAAATAATTTGTAACCAGATACAATCAAAATTATTTTTAAAATAATCAGATCAAACTGACCCAAACCAGCGACATTTTTCACATAGAAAAATCGTAGTCAGGTCCGACTAATCAAAAACAGGACTATGCAGAGCTCTAGTAAGTACAGGTATATAGGTTATTCAGTACCATTCCAAAAAATATCAAATGGTCCAATGTTGTTAAATAAGGAAAAAGTAAATTATGTTGTGGACATAGACCAAGATTATCTCTAAAGCGATCAATATTTATAAATATATCATTCCCATTAAATTGGACGGTACCATACGAAGGAGAAAATAATCCTATAATCACATAATTCAATTATTTTAATAATTTAATATTTAGGAAATGTATAAGTGAAAATAAAATACCTGTAATAATGGACATTGTGGTAGTTTTTCCAGCACCATTATGACCTAAAAGAACAGTAATTTGCCCTTTATACAAGTTCAAATTAACTCCATTTAAAGCATGCATATCTCCAAACACTTTATGTAAATTTTTAACACTAATTCCAACTTCGTATTCATTGAGGGGGATTTCGAAAAGGCTTCTATTTTCTGTACTAACGGAATCCGTAACATTGTTTTCAGTCGTTTTGTTAGGCCATTTACACAAGAAATTAAATGGTTTTGCAATACCATATACTCCTGGCATGACTGAGTCGAAGTACCAAGCAATAAATCCATATAAGAAACATTGAATAATAAACATAAATAAAACAATGCCGACAGAATAGTTCACATTAGTATTTCCAGTTGTAAATAGAGTGGATAATTGCAGACCTTTTTCCTGATATTCAAGTTTAAATATAGAAGTATATCCATCAATCAGAGCAAAATTTGGAAACAACATAAGAAATATTTTAATATCAATGTGTACATATGATTTCAGAAAAATGTGTAGATCTAGTAGTTGGCAAGAAAGGATCCATACTGTAATACCAAAGATTATGGCAATTATCGTTTTCTTAAATAAACTACTAATAGCAAAACAAAAAAAGGTTCCAGCAATCATATACATCACCAGAAAAATCCAAAATAGAAATGAACTAGTATAATATAATAATTTTCCATGAGCAAAACAAGATAGATAAGTGATTATTGATATTGTTATGGAATATAAAAATAGGTTGTGAAATATCCATCCCATCGATAACATCCAGTATTTGAGACCCATCATTTTCATTAGTTCTTTTACGCCAGATTCTTTTTCTTCAGAAACTCTTTTGATTGTATTTGAACACATAAATAAGAAACCTAGAATTGTGAACCAAGGCAACATGCGCTCATTCGACCGTATTTTTGTATGTTTACCGTGGATAGTATAAGGATATGACTGAATATTGAAATTATAATCATTTATGTTAAGAATGTTAGTATCAGAGAGACTCAAACTAATGAATGCCTTATCTAATGTTAACTGTAATGAAAGAAAACCCTGTGTAATATATATGTTTCCATTGTCCATGGGTCCTAAATTTTTTTCAGACTGCAATGGAAACAATTTATCTGTATGCCAATTATAATATGCATTTCTGATTTTGTATTTAAAAACAGTTGATTTTATAGTTTCTTCAAAAACAATTCCAAATATATATTTATTTGAAATATCATCAGTACCATAACTGAACTTTTTACTAAATTTTTCAATAATTTCATCTTCACTGTTAGCTGTTTCAGTGTTACTAGAAGAAATATTCAAATTTTTTGTAACAATATTCATGATTTTTTCAGTTTCTAATGTCTTTGGAGTGTAAATTAAAATTCCTGATGCATAATTATTGATAAAATTCCTATGCAATATTTCTTCATTAATTGGTTTGGGTACAGATATTCCAGCTGCTAAAGTTTTGTAAAATGTGCTATTTATAATACTAAAAATAAAAAATAACATGCATGGTACCAATATTTCAATAATAGTACTAAACCAATGCTTTTTTCGTAAATGAAAGCTTTTCCACAATAATACTTTTATTTTTAGCAACATTTCAAATAATTCCTAAAACAAAACAAAAATAAAACTATGTAATAAATAATTATAATTAGTTAAATAAACTTGAGCACTTGCGACTGTTATGTTATAAATTATAATTTTAATTTTAAATAGTGACCAAAATATAGGTGATGGAAGTTGATCTATCGGTTTGGTTATCGAACATGATAGTGTAGTATTATTAGTATATTCTGAATAAAGTTAAAAAAAACGTGGGTTTAGAATAAAAGAGTTCCAACTGGCAATTTTTGAAAAATTGAAAAATAGAGAGTTGGTTAGGAATAATAAAGTTTCAATTCTTGATTGAAGAACTCTTGTCGGTTAATTATTTAGAAGAAAATAAAAATAAAAATAAAATTTTTTAGAATAAAACAATTCTATTTAATATACTGTTTTATAAAGTTGAAATAAACAGGTTCTATATCATTCAAAATATGTGATTATGGTACAATCAATAATTATCCAACAGTTGTTATATTAAATAATTATTAATTGAATTATTAAATCTATTTCGCGCCGTAAACATGAACTTAAAAAAAATCCAATAAAAAGAAATTTATAGTTACCTATAATATAATATAATACTATAGTATTGTGCAGTGTGCTAATCAATATTTTCATAATATTTTTGTTCACAATATTTCCATACTACTGATTTATTACTATATACGTAATATTGTTTTAAATCAAATCAAAATGGAGAACCAAGAAATTTTTAAAATTGGCATTTTCTAAAATGAAACAATCAAATGATGAACCAGATGTTGTTCGGTGTTCCTAAAATTAGGTACACATACCTATCTCATCTGAAAGCAATGGCAGAATTTTTAAACTTGGTGGTAGCTGGTACCTATAGACTACCAATGGCACCCACAGAAATATTAACCGGGAAGGCCACAATACTTATTATTTATATATATATATATATATATATATATATATATATATATGTAATATACACACACACATGCACATATATATATATATATTTGTATAAAACATACAAAATAACATACACATTAAGTGTTTTAAATTTGTTTGTTGTGTATATTATGAATTTATTACAACCTTAATTATTATATAAACATATTTATTATGTTTTGATATTGGTTTTGAGAACACTAAAAAAAAAATTTTAAAAATCTTATAAAATGCACCTATTATTGTATAGTATTATAATATAATCACTTGAGTTTGTAAACAAAATAAGTAATAGAACATGTAAAAGAAATGTGGGAGACATTAAAAATTGTTCGTGGAAAGCCACGCCACAATCAATCTCAAGGTAGTGTCGAGGGAGCAAACCAAGATGCACATGCAGAATATGTTAATAATATGGATGAAAACAAACAACTGTAAATTATGGTCGGAGAGTTTATGATTTATACAGTTGATGAAAACTAGGGCTTATCACGATGCTATTAAAAGATCATCATACATGGCCATGTTTGGAACTAATCTATAAATTGAACTGCGTGTCAATGTCATCGTCTTTAATTCCAGCTGAAGCAGTGGAAAATTCACTGTTGAAAAACTGTTCGAAGAAATATTGCAAAGTATTGGACTATGTCAAAGAAACAATCACGTTCCTATAAAGAGGTAATGTTTTTTTTCACATAGGTACTTTATATTAAATTTTTTTTCAACAGAACAATATAGTATCTTTTGCTGTAAATCATGCGACTGTACTCTTGGTAATGAACAAACGTATTTTTGTGATTTATACAAAATACTGCAAGTAATAATTATCATAATTTATAATAATAATTATATTTAGACGAATTTTTATTTATTTGTTTCAAAAATGTTTCAGAGCATTATAGAAAAGGAGCGAAAAAATTCAAAATTGTCCCTGGAATAATAAGCGGAAAAAATTTAATTCAGATCTGTTAACAAATTTCCGCCATGAAATGTTAGGGATACAGTAAAGTAAGAATCAAACTATATGAAGTAGACAAATGTAAATGTGACCCACAAAATGTACTTATTGCGATTGTGAATATTAGCGATTATCAATACTATGAACTCGGAAATAAAAATGGCACTCTTCTTTTTTATTCAAGAAATCACTTTTTTGTATGTTCTGAACCATTAATAGATTTTTTAGAAGTGTAATCGGCTAAAAAACAATATTTGCGTCAAATAGTTAATGCGCAATCTCTTTCCGGTGGTCAAGTTTTTATATTACAGTTTTACATTGTTTTTAGATGTCTTGACCCTGGGTTGCCCATATTTCGTAACAACCAGAAATTTTGCAAAAAATTAGTATATTTTTGTATTTCAAAGACAAATTGTAAGATATAATTCTAATCAGAAAAATACTAAAATTGTATAGATTTTTAATTGAAAAAAATGCTTTTGAATCGTTATACGTATTATTATAATTCTTTTTATTATTATTATCTTTTATTCATCTTAATACCTCTTTACAAACTGTATTTTTTGTGCTGCCTTTTGGGACTAAAATAACCCCAGTACTGGCTGAGCTAACTCTAGACATAGAACTGGCCATGCGAAAAACATTTTTCTTTCAAGTCAATGCCAGCCATTCTCAATGATTGTTCTTGAGACTTATTTATAGTCATAGAAAAACAAATTTTGAGAGGGAACTGTATTCTTTTAAACTCAAAGGGATAATCAGTTAGAATTAACGTTATTCTTGGGATGAAAACTATATATCCTCGAGCATACCCAGTGATAACTATGGCTTCTATTATATTTTTG
>JAIPRL010005836.1:0-30116 GCA_025469235.1 Pemphigus obesinymphae
CCATATTGTTGTTTAGAAAAGAAACATGTTTTGTTTAGAAAAACAAGTAATCTATCTTTTATACATTTTTCAAATATTTTTGATAAAGTTAAAGAAATGGATATCGGTCTATAATTACCACATATCTACCACTTATGGACTTAACCCCCTACGATCCAAAGATGGCACAAGACTGCTTAAAGACAGTTCTTCCATTAATTTTCGTTGGAAAGAACACTTTCAGGAGCTACTTAACAAAGAATCCCAGATCAACAATGACATCCTCAACGATTTACCGGAGAAAGCAGTACAACAACACCTTGGTGAGGTTCCCAGTTTAGAGGAGGTTGAAAAGGCAATCAATCAACTAAGGAACAATAAGTCAGCTGGTTCTGAAGGCATTCCTGCTGAGCTCTTTAAACAAGGAGGCCCTACACTAAATGTCCAAACCCACGTCCTAATAACTAAAATATGGGTCTCTGAGACCGTACCTGCTGAACTTAGAGATGCCTCCATAGTTACCATTTTTAAAAAGAGAGATAAGTCTCAGTGTGGGAACTACAGAGGAATATCATTACTTTCTGCTGCAGGAAAGATACTTGCTCGAATTTTATTAAATCGTCTTATTCCAACTGTCGAACAGAATCCGCCAGAAACACAATGCGGCTTTAGAGCTAACCGAGGTACAGCTGACATGATATTCAGTGCCAGGTAAATTCAAGAGAAATCTAGAGAACAAAATCGCGCTCTATACATGGCCTTCATAGATCTGGTAAAAGCATTTGATTCGGTCAACAGAGAAACGCTTTGGAAGATACTGGGAAAGGTTGGGTGTCCTCAAAAGTACATCCAGATACTTCGCCTGCTGCATGATAATATGAATGCAACCGTCCTTAACAACAAAGGGCAAGGAGAGTCCTTTCAGTTTACTGCAGGTGTCAATCAGGGCTGTGTAATCGCACCTACTTTATTTTCTTTGTTTGTGAGTGCCACACTTCACCTTGTAGAGGGACACTTGCCATCAGGAGTGGAAATCTTGTATAGACTTGATGGTGGCTTATTCAACCTAAACAGGCTACGAGCTAAGACGAAAGTATCCACAACATCGATAATTGAACTTCAGTATGCTGATGACAACGTCGAGATAACCAACACAGAGGAAGGTCTACAAGCAACTCTCAATGCATTCAGCCAGGCATATAGAAGAATCGGTCTAGAGATAAACTTTAACAAGACGCAAATTCTCCATCAGCCTGCACCGGGTAATATTTCCCAAGCCCCAAATATAACATTAAATGGCCATTCCTTGCAGAACATAGAACATTTTCCATACCTTGGCAGCTATCTATCAGCGAATGCAACCATTAACGCTAAAATTCAACATCGATTAAAATGTGCTAGTGCGGCGTTCGGGCGACTCCTAGAGAGAGTGTTCATTAATCACGATATCAGTGCCGAGACCAAACTTCGCGTTTACAATGCAATTGTAATACCAACTCTCATATATGGTTGCGAAACATGGACTGCATACAGAAGACACATCAAATAGTTAGAAAAATACCACCAACGCTGCCTAAGAAAGATTTTAAGAATTAAATGGCAAGATTGCCGAACCAACCTTAGTGTTTTAGAGGAGGCCAAAACAACCGGTTTAGAAGCCATCATCATAAAACACCAACTTCGCTGGACAGGTCACCTAGTCCGCATGCCCGAAACGCGTCTTCCACGACAGATTTTCTACGCTCAACTAAAAGAGGGAAAACGAAGTCAAGGTGGTCAACAAAAGCGCTACAAGGATGTTCTTAAGAGCAATTTGATTAAGTGCCACATCGATACCAATAACGTGGAGACAATGGCGATTGATAGATCCTCATGGCGCAATGTAGTCCATGAGGGATCACACATTTTCGAAGAGCAGAGACGCAGACACGAGGCAGTTAGGAGAGACCGCAGGAAGGAGCGAGAGAACAGAGTAAGGGACGATCAACTATATTTTGATGCTGCAAGAGACTGGGTGTGTCCGGACTGTAGAAGAGTATGCGTCTCGAGAAATTGGCTTATATAGCCATCAGAGAACGCACAATCGACAATAGAATTTAATCATAGAAGATAATCATACTCGGGATCGAGTGATTGCCTATCATCATCATATATAGAGGTTACTTTTAAAGTAACTGTTAAAAAGACACCAAATCAAAAACTTTTTAAAGAAAAAACTGGAAATTAATTTTTTTCATTTTTATCAACTTACAATTATATTAGAAATACGAAATAAAAAACAAATACCGGCTGACAACATTATCTAGTGATTGATGTATTCGATTTTTGATATATGCGTTTTATGTTTTTTATTTTTATTTCTTCTTAACATATTTCTCATATTGATGAAAAAAAATGCGTTAACACGAGTTTTAACAAATGTCGTGATATCACAGCAATTAAAAATGGTATTGACACAAGACTATGTTTAAATCACTTAAAAATATATTCAAATATTTTTGAACGTAATTTTTTTCGTATTTTCATTTTTCTTTAAATTACATATAAAACCTCTTAAAAATCGGGTGGTGTAGTGTCATCTTAATGAGCAAAATTTTTTAAGAATATATTTACATTAGTAATTAGTGATACTTATGTATTATAAAATAAAACACATAAACAATTTCAATTTGATGGCAATTTACTACCTGTAATTTGGTTATTCATTGTACCACCAAGAAAAATTTTATTTCGTGACATTTTAAACAGCGTATACGTGAGTCACAATCAATCCATAATGATTATGTATATTGATTCGATATTCGAGTAGTGTATACTAGACAGTATAATTCCGCAAAATCTATTGGGGTTTATAAGATAACAAAGTTATAAATAGATTCTATAATATAATACATTAATTTCAAATATAAATATCAGATATACTTATTATTGTGTAGTACACTATATAATGAAATTATCTATTATTATATAATATTATATATTATATATTATTCTAATGTCAATTTAACTTTTGATTTTTAATTTTTAATTATAAAACTACAGAAATTGTTTTATATGATATTGTTAAGCTTTTATAATAGATAATAAGAAATAGCTAATTATGTAAATCAGACTGTGACATTAAAATGGTTAATTTACACGTATTTTTGAGAAAATTGGATTTTATATCAACTTTATTAAATATATTTTATCGTAACTAAAACCATTTATTCAATTTCTTCAAATAACCGGAAAATATATTTTGTCAATAAAAATGAAATATTTTGTATTTTTAAATTTTTTATGAAAAATAGTGAAATTACGAAAAATGTTATCTTATTATTAATTATAGATACTATTAGGTTCTATAATTATTATTTTATACATTTTTATGCTAAGTGCTATAATTTTTGAAATAAGTTTGAAAAACCATCGACTACCCACTTTTTGTAATTTTGCAATCCCAATTTGGCGCCAGAACGGGTTGAGATATGCCTATCAAATTTTATCTAAATTACTTTCTTATATAACTAAACAAATCTAGGGGTACAGAAAAAAAAGTTCAAAAAATATGGACCACCCTAATATATATTATGTATATTGTATATATAGATATTATATTATTACATTTGAATACAATGTATACAATATTTATACATTGTATGTGAGTGTGAGACAAATTTATATTGATAATAAAAAATCACTTTGAAAACCACTAATAACTCGAACGAAAAATAACAAAAAGTTGTTGGTCGCGTAATCATAATACAATAATAATTAAAACGATATTAACATATTATGATGCACAAAAACATTTCGAAAGGGACCGTTATAATAATAATATAAATAGATATAAAACGGTAATTAACTCACAAAGATTAGGACATGAACGACTAAGACGAATACAGATAAGGAAAGTCGGCATAATCAGTCGTATTTGTACATCGCGTACCGCGTGAAACAATGTTTTCTGGCACTTAATACTTTTCATTAACAATGGTATTTGCATAAAATTGTTCCTTATTTATGAATTATTTATCATGATAATTTAATTTGAGGAAAACGCATTTCAATATAATAATTATTAATTAATATTCAATCATATTATGTTAATTTACCTATATATTATTGAGTGATAATAATTAATAAAGATACTTCTATATAGGTACACCACAGTTTCACATAATACATAAATGATTATGCCCGATTTGTTGTTAATTTTAATCCCATGTTTTTGGAATTATTATTGATATTATGAATTAAATCATACAATTAACTCTTTGATCCCATAAAATATAATATACTCAACTTTAATTTAATTGAAAATATACATAAACAATAACAAAGGTGATACTTTAATATTTTAAATTTGAAAAGAGTATAACAAATATAGTACAATAATGTATTTATTATATTAATGTAATTACTTATAATTTAATATGTTATACTTATACACTTTTTTAAAATTTTGTATTTCTTCTTGTTGGAAAAAATTTTAAATTTCAAATGGTTAAAATAGTGTTCTATGCTATCATTATTTTGAAATAAAATACCATCGTTATCATGATAGTTATTGACAATTAAATTATTTGGGCAACTGTGATCATGTAGTGAAATACGTGTTTCGGTGCCCGAGGTCCCCGAGTCAACTCCCAGGTAGCAAATCCAGCGATACTTTTCTCGATGGTGGTGTCTGGTCTCCGGTTAAATTCAAGGATATATACCAAACTTGTCAAATCATCAGGTAGCTAAGCTTATAGTATTTATCTTGGACTCCCCTATTATGTGAAGTTGCAATTTTGATCATTAGAAAATGGATTTATATAATTTTATATATATATAATTCGTGTTAAATATTTAGAAATATGCATTAAATATGATAAGAAAAGTAATAAAAGTTAAAAATATGCTAAATATGTCAAATAAATTTTATGTTATTTTAATGCAAATGATATGAATCGTGCATATCTCTTATAAAATTTCAAATAGCTTATTCTCAGCGTGGGGCAGTATCACAGATACATGTATTATTTATACAGTATCAAAGATAAAATTTTATTTTGTATCCTATATAATGGTATATATTCTGAAAGTATCTTGTATCTAGATAAATTTTTTTCTAGTATCATGGATCTTTTTTGCAAAAAGGTATAAGATACATTAAATTATCAAAAATCTAAAAATAATGTAATCGATAGTCACATTTTTTTTCTCATCATATTAGAATAATAAAACAATTGTTAGATATTTGTTGTTTTCATTGTTGATGAATGTTGATATTGACGCCAAATCACAATTTATCAATATATCAGAATATTATATATTGATATTTAATATGAAATAAAAATGAGCACTTATTACTGAAACACTAAACACTTTTATTATTTAAAAAATTACGTACCTACTATCATTATTTTATACTATTTAAAATATAAATTATTTTTAAGTTATAGGTGATATCATGAATAAAATAATAATCAGATAACATTCATTTAAATTTATTTCACTATCCTATACCTAAATTATTTTTATCCTATTTACCTTTATACACATTATGTGCAGTGGTCATATTGAAGGTGTAGTACGCAGAGGGATGTAGCTTCTTTATTATTTTAATATATTATAAAGGCACCCTTACTAATTATTTTATACAGTATACCTACACGTTGTATGTTTTGAGGAAACAATCATTTATAGAAGGTCCGAGAGTACCTCTTCTTAAATTTTTCCAATTTGAGCACTGCATATGTTATATAATATGTATATTATTATTTATATGATGCAATAATAAAATATTTATTATTTGTGAATTGTTATAAACAATTGTTTTACATTTTAAAAAATATTATATTATAATATACATATCCTTTTTATAAAATTTTAATAAGTAGTTTAAATCTTATACCTATGTTTCTTCTTGTATTGCCTATATATCTAGTTATCACCAGAATCATCACAACTCAATTTATTACATTTCTGATTTTTCGGTTTGCAATTATTTTGTCTTTTGTATTGCCCAGTAGACTCATGAGGTTATTATTCCATAATAAAACTATTCAACATCATATTTTTTTAATATTTTCGAGTTTTTGTGAGATATTTATGAAAAGAAAATAACGGCTGTTTGGTTTTTTTTATTTGTTAAATTTTGTGGTTCTAAAGTACTAATGTTTCTTGACCATTTATGTTTTTAATATAACATTAAAATTATATTTTTATCATATCCATTGAATTTTTCTATGTTTATTATTTTATTTTGTTCAATTTCAAAATATTTTTTGTTCATCAGAATTTTCACCGATCTACGAACTATGCTGTTTCCAGTGGCAATTTTGTGTTGCCAACAATGGTTTGAATTATTTTCGATATATCTATAAGTATGAGTTTTCTTACTATATATTTAAAATTCAATTTTTTATTAGATCTTTTTATGTAAAAGACCAAGAAAGAAGATTAACCTTCCGTCTATTTTTTCTTCGAAAGTGAATTTTATTTTGGAAGATAAATCAAGATACTTTTTTACCTACCACAGAATATTCTAATAAATATATGCATTTCCATATAAGTCAGTCTCCTACTGATCATGTTTAGAAAGTAAATTATGTAAAACTGTTTAAAACTGTTAATTTATTTATTAATAGTTAAATAAATATAATAAGAGATAATATAATAATTAATATAATTCATAAATTTTAAATGCAGTAACAGTGATATATTTTCATCCAGTATAATGTCGATTATTAATTTTTTATTAAATTAATATCAGGTGTAGACAAAATTATAAAAATTTGAACGATCGTAATATGGCACTAATGAGACACAATATAGGATATAAAGTAACCACTATATTAAAAAATCTCTTGCTAAAAATATTAATTTTAGTAACAAAAAAAAAAAAAACAAATATAAAAATTTCCGTTGAGTGGTTCGGGCTAAATATATTTACCTATATACATAAAAAAATGTAGTAAATCGATTAAAATTATTAATTTAACAGTTAATTAATAAAAATACATAATTAGGTATAACAAATTTTATAAACCTCAATTCAGTCTATATTAATTATTCATTTACTATGTTAACAGATTTATGTGTGGGTAAGTAAATTTTAAATTTACAATTTGAATTAATTTAGAAATGATAAAATTCATAAAATAGATACTAACATAGTAACTCACAAATTGATATTTAACAGATGAAATATCAAAGGATACATACAATAATGGTAAGAAACTGTACCTACATAAATATTCTTAAAATGTGTTATGCACCTATCTATTAATTAAATTGTTTACATAAAATTAACTTGTCGTATGAACTTGTATATAGGCGAAATTTTCTATAAAATAAGAAGCATAAATGCAGTTTAATTATAATGCAAATATTTTCTTAAAAATGTGTTTTTTTTTACCTATTTTATTTTTTACTTTTGAATTTTACTATTGTATACATTTTTTATAGTAGTTTGAGATGTTTAATATTATACTTACTTTTGAATCTAAATTAATATAAAAATAAAAATTGACCTTTTAGTTTTGAAAAAAGTATAGGAAACTATTCATAAACCACAGCGCATATCATGATATAAACTTCATGATCCGAATGGTTATATGCTTCGTTTATGATTCCGCATATTCTAAAATACTATCTTTTAAAAAATATATTTATACATAGTTACTTAACGAAAAAAAAAAAAAATATATATATATATATATATACATTTTAGTAAAATAAAACACAATTATAATAATTTTTCGTAATATTTTTTTAACTGATTTTATTTTATTTCTTCATTTAATGTAAACATAATTATTTCTTTTTTTTTTTAAATAACTACTGTAGTTATTTAACAATGAAGATGAGAACATTGTTTTCGAAATACGTATTTGTTAATAAAAATAAATTATTTTGTAGAAACTGGGTATTTATATATATATATATATAATTATTTCTTTAATTATTATTTAAAGATGTTTAAGTTAAATTAGTTTGTTATCTTTTACATTTTTGTTTATGTATCTATTGTGTACTTTATGTATATATAATTTAAAAATTAGGTTTAAAGAAAAGCTTGTGTTAACATTAATTCGTTTCCGTTAATAAACGATATGGAAAGGGTCTAAGTACTGCACAATACTTTAGTGCGTTATGCTTTTGTGTCACCGATAACCTCGTCGACATTTCCGTTTGACCGCTACAAACGGTTAACATACAATATTATTTTGTAACGAGCTTAAGTGCAACACCTACCGGCTGCAACTCCTTGTAAATTTAACTCCTTTTAAGTGAGATTACTTGTAAGTTCAACACCATTTGAGTGTAAAACCTTGAATTTGTAACCCCATTTGGATGTGAAACCTTTTACATCTAAATACCGACTTTTATAGGAAAGTTTGAAGAATGAACTACATGTTTTCATCATTAATACATTTAAATAAAACCTTCACAAACATTGAAAAATTCTATTATTTACGAAATTCATTATCAGGAGAAGCTAGTACACTAATTCAAAATTTAGAAACGTCAGCGTTAAATTATGAAGCAGCATGGACGATTCAGAAAAATAGATATAATAATAAACGAATGTTGATACAATATCATACCAAGCATATATACGATTTAGAGCCTATTGGTAAAGAATCGGCTAGCAAATTGAGAACTTTCACTAATACATTAAATATACATATACAAGCATAACAGGAACTTGAAAAGGACCCGTACCAATGGGACGCGTTGTTGTTACATGTTATATGTAACAAAATTGATTTATATACAATGCGTCAATGGGATGAAGTACCTAAAAGTGACTTGGCGAGTATAAAACTACTGATGGAGTTTTTAGAAAAATATGTCGATTGTTAGAATTGGTCGAAAATGCAAAAGTATTAACAGGAAGACAAACTAAGGTAAATCCTATTTCAAACAGAAATGCAAAGGCGAGAATGCCGAAGAAAGGTACTGCATAATTTCTAACCACATCGCGAATGAAATGTTATATGTGTCAACAACCACATCAAATTTACAAATGTAATTCATTATCAGCACTTGACGTCGCGGTAATATTGCAGAAAATAAATGATTTAAAATTATGTAAAAATTGTTTAAAAATTAATCATTCGGCAGATAAATGTACCGCAAGAAAATGTTTTAAGTGTCAGCAGTCCCACAATACACTGTTGCATTCTGAACAAAAAACAGTTGAGCCGTTAAATACGACCCAATCGATGGCGCCGGTAGTGTCTGCGCATACAGTAAGTATTGAGTTAGCCAGTCAAGTATTATTGGCCACTGCTATTGTAAAAATATTTAATACCAGTGGAGCACTGATGCATTGTAGAGCACTGTTAGATAGTGGCTCGCAAAGTAATTTTATTACAACAAAAATGGTAAACGCATTGATGTTACGTCGCTCAAAAATAAATATACCGGCGTGCGGAATAAACAAATCTAAAAATATTATCAAATATAAAGTAATCGCGTCTATACAATCGGTAAATGGTGCGTATTCTATGACAATCGATTTTTTAGTAGTGCCAAAGATAACGGAGTCGTTGCCCTTCGGACTCGTATGTGGTGTACATGTACCTGATAATATTTCATTAGCCGACCCAGAGTCCAACCACCACAAATCAATTGACTTATTAATAGGTGCAGATACGTATTGGGAATTAATGCGCGCACGTAAATTTAAATCCAACGCACAAGGTCCATATTTTCAAGAAATAGAATTAGGGTGGATAGTTGTAGGAAAAACGTTTGAAAGTCGTCGATATAATTTACATAATACGTGCTTATTGGCAGTGCGTAATGAAAACGATTTATCATTAGAAGATAAGCTGAAAGGTTTTGGAAAATTGAAGAATTCACGATGAGACAAAATTTCAATAGTGAAGAAAATTCGAGTCAGGAACATTTTGAAAACCACGTAACCAGAAATTCCGATGGACGTTTTATCGTGAATTTACCATTTAAGGAAAGTCGATTGCAATTAGGTGACTCGTATAAATCGGCATTCCGTAGATTTTTTTCTTTAGAACAACGCTTAATGCGAGAGTCAAATATATCTATTTGTAATCAATATAACAATTTATGTTTGAATACGAGAGCTTGGGTCATATGCAGCGTGTGTGTGAAATAGGTACATTTAGGTACAATTGATAATATTTCAATCGCAGGAAATTATGACTTTTATTTACCGTATACATTTGTATTAAACGGAAATAATCGAAGAACAAAATTACCCGTTGTATTTGATGGATCATCCAAGTCAAGTTCCAATTTATCACTAAACGATATACTGATAAAAGGTCCCAAAATACAGCCCAATCTTCGATATTGTCGTACGTTTTCGTACGAATAAATACGCATTTCCGCCGACATTACCAAAATGTATTGGCAAATAATGATTAAGAAACAAGATCAAAATTATCAGTTGATATTCTGGAGAGCGAACATAAATGAAAATATATCTATTTATCAATTATGTACGGTTACATATGGCATCGTTCCTGTTAGCTACTTGGCTGTTCCGTGTCTTAACCGCGTAGCTAACGATACCGAAAATAAAAAAGTAAAAGAAATTATTCAAAATGACTTTTGCGTAGATGATTGTCTCACGGGTGCTGACACATTATCCGGGGCAAATGGATTACGTGATAAATTAATTAGCACTTTAAAAAAAGGAGGATTCGAGTTAAGCAAATGGAAGTCAAATCACAAAGCATTATATTCTCATTCCACAAATGAAATTGTAGGCTCATTGTCAATAGATAAACAGAATGTAAAAACAATGGGTTTGTACTGGGAGCTCAAAAATGATTATTATACTTATGTCATAAAAATACCGGATATAAATGTTTTGGTTACAGAGAGACATGTGTTGTCTGGTATTACATGTTTATTTGTCCCGTTTAGTTTAATTGGTCCTGTAATAGTAATTGCTAAAATATCCTTGCAAAATTTATGGCACATTAATTAAGTTGGGATGAACCACTTTCTGAGCATGGTCAACTTGAGTGGAAAAATTATAATCAACAATTAAGTGAACTTGAGTTGTTAACTATACCAAGATGGATAGGTAGTGACAATGAAAAACAAATAGAACTACATGGTTTTGTCGATGCATCTACAAAAGTATATGGTGCGTGTATATACATTCGCACAATAAACAAGTACAGTAAAGTAGATACTAATTTAATATGTGTGAGATCTCGTATTGCTCCAGTAAAATCGGTATCCATACCTAGATTGGAGTTATGTGCCGCAGTATATTGGCAAGACTTATAGAAGCAATTGGTACAACACTTCGCATAAAATTTTCGCAACGTTTTTTATGGACGGATTCTATGGTAGAATTGGCATGGATAGCACCCGAGTCACACAAATTGAAAACATTTGTTGCAAATCGTGTTGGAGAAATTCATAGATTAACGTCGCGATCAGAATGGCAGCATGTGTCTATGCGTGATAATCCTGCCGATGTCATATCTCGCGGATATGTACCCAATGAGCTAAAATCAAATAGTATTTGGTGGTACGGCCCGGGCTGGCTACGCAAAGATAAAAATCAATGGCCCATTACGTGTATCGAATACAATAAAAAAGGGGCATGTATCGAAGCTAAAGAAAAGCCAATAATAATATGTATATTTTTAGCAGTTATTGGCGATATGGAAATCATTAACAAATATTCGTCTTTGACAAAATTATGTCGCGTCATTGCTATTGTTTTAAGGTATAAAAATAATTGTCTAGCACAAAGTAAAAATATAAAGAAGATAGTTGGATTATTATCGAATGATGAATTGCAGACTGCAACAAAAGCAATAATAAAACTAGTTCAAAATGTATATTTTTCTGTAAAACTAAAGGATTTGCGAAAAAATCAGGAAGTATCACCGAAAAGCAAAACGTTTAAATTAAAACCTTTCATCGACAAAGATGGGATTATACGAGTAGGTGGAAGACTAATAAACGTCACGTCTATCAATAATGATCAGAAATTCCCTATTTTAATTCCTAGCGAAGCGAATTTTTCTACATTGATTTTCACACATAAACACAAAAAATTGTTACATGCTACGTTGGCTGCTGTACAACTGGAGTACTGGCTTATTAATGGTCGTAGAACAGTAAAAAAAAATATACACAAATGTGTTGTATGCTTTAAGGCCCGACCACAAAATGTTTCACCTATTATAGAGAACTTACCAAAATTACGAATTGATGTACCAACTCGATGTTTTGAAAATTGTGGAGTGGATTATGTGGGACCATTTTTACTAAAAAATAGTCGACGTCGAAACGCCATAACGCAAAAAGCATATGTCTGCGTATTTGTATATTTTGTTATAAAAGCAGTACATATAGAGTTAGTGGGTGATCTTACCACCGACGCATTTATCGCTGTACTTACAAGGTTCACATCTCTCAGAGGTATGTGCAAAAATATATATTCTGACAATGCAACTTGTTTTGTGGGAACAAACAATAAATTAGAAGAGTTAAATCAACTAATAAGATCCGAAGACCATATGGTGATGTACATACATTTACATCTGAAAATGAGATAAAATGTCATTTTATTCCCATTAGGGCACTGCATTTTGCCGGATTATGGGAAGCCGCAGTTCGAAGCCTAAAATATCATTTAAACCGACATTTTTTGTCAGAAATGCTTTTATATGATGAACTGTACACAATATTAGCGCAAATCGAGACATGTTTAAATTCCTGTCCTCTTACACCTTTATCGTCCGATTCTCTTGATTTAGTAGTCCTTATCCCTGGCCATTTTATAATAGGAGATTCACTCATATCTTTACCACAACACGATTTTTCCAATAATACACAAGATATATTGTCGCGGTGGCAAAAGGTCCAAATGCAACGCAGCAAATTTGGAAGCTGTGAAGTTCGGAGTATTTAGGTCAGTTGCAAGAACGTAACAAATGGGTATAGTCCAGCAGTCCATCTATAAAACTTGAGTCTATGGTTTTGATTAAGGATACAAATTTATCCCCGATGCAATGGCACTTGGGGAGAGTAATTGAAGTCTATCCTGGAAGTGATGTAGTTATTCGGGTGGCCACAGTTCATACGGTAAAGGGTCCAACGAGAAAGGCATTTCGATTGTTATGTGCATTACCCATTGACGATGAATGATCCAATTCAAATTAACTATTCCATTCTGTTTTTTTTTTTGTATATATATACATATATATATATATATATATATATATATATATATATAAATGTTATGCTTTATGTGGCAAAGTTTATTTATTTATTCTTTAATGTGTTATTTATTTATAAATTTATTGTTTATTTACTGTTGTTTATACTATCATTTAAAATGCAATTTTTGTCCTTGGTGTTGTGGGTTAATACATTTTTTTATTAATTATATTATTTACTTATGTTGAAAACTAATTTTCAAAAGGGGGCTCATGTAGGATTTTGAAATGTTATCATGTGATTGTGATAAGCCACGAGTGCATTATCCATATTTTCAGGCAAAGCGCGCTCCGGTCGCTATTTGCAATCTATCGCTCGTACCGTTTCGTTGTATACACGTCGCATTAAATCGCCAAAATTTTACATTTGGAACAATAATAATTATTTTCTAAAAGTCATTAAAACGAATTTAATTATATTAAAATAAATGTGGTATTAATTTCTAATTTAATACAGTCCACTAAATAACCGAGATCCGTACTATTAAACAGTCGCATTTCAGATTTATATAGAGTTCCGTTTCTGCATGATATTCTCATATTTCCCATGACCTATTTAGATTTGTTATAGATTCGTTCATTTTTTCAACAAAGATTGTGGTGGGGGAAATTCAGTTTGGGGCAATAATAATGATGCTGATGCTGTTTATTCATCCCACCAACAGTTCGGAAGAAAACATCTGAATGTATTTAGTTCAACTACTATTATTCATAATTATTTCCTTGCATTAGACATTTAGGTTGTAATGAGAATTTTTAATAAACTTTTAAAAGAGAAAAATTATTTTTAGTACTTGTAGAGGTTATTTATAATTTATAAAATACCCGAACTCACAAATATTTTTATTAGCCTGTATAGAAAAAATATTAAAGTTTTACAATTCCATACATATATATAATTGATATAAACTAAAAATTATTTTCTTATTTATATAATTATATATATATATATATATATATAGTTGTTAAAATACATTTTATAAAACTTATGAATTTTTTTTTTTAGATATATTTAGGTTTAACTTTACTTGTTTAATAAAAGTTTCATCTGATGCCCCATTATCCAGTATTTTCTAAATGATAACTATGAGTCTGTAGACATTACTCAGATATTTTGAAAAATTTGATCCTAATATGGCCAATTATCTATAGAAACCTCTTGATGTGCATTTCTCAACTGTTACTATAATGAGGCCAATAAATTTATTTATTTATTTTTATTTATTTATTTATTTATTTATTTCAGCCAAATCAATTACAATTTACCTTATTACAATATATTTTTTTATTATTTTATAATTTTAAATTATTTTATGAATCGGTACGATTCTTGCTACTTTCAATTCATCAGGTACTGTATCATTTGCTATACTACAGTTAATTATATGAACAATAAGTAATATTACATTGTCTCTTATTTGTTTAGAAATACTGTCATGTAACCATGAAATCCAGTTGCCGAGTTATTATTCAGGTTATTTAATATATTAATTACTTCGTTACTACTAATGGTATTTAACTTGAAGTTGGGTCTTGTGTTTGATAGATTGTTAGTGTTTACTCCTCATTTAGGTTGTATATTATTTATATTAGTATGAACATTTTTTTATACTAATCTATTCCCAGTTGTTGCAAAATATGAATTTACTATGTTTAAGTAGTCTTTACGAGTTGAAGTCGGATATTTATCCTTTATTATTTCATAAATTGGAAGTCCTGTAGAATTAATTTTTGTCCCTGTTAGTTCATTAATCACTTGCCAGATTTTCATACCATTACCTTTACAAGTTTCTATTCTGTCAATATATTATTGTTCTTTAGCTTTCCAAATAAGTATTGTTAATTTATTTTTATAAGCTCTGTAATAATTTATTAATTTATAATTTGAAGTATCTTTTTTTAATAATTTTTAATAAATCCTTCATAGAAGGTTAACTCTGATTAAAGTGATTAAAATTTTCCAATAAGCTTTCGTAAAGTTCCATAATAATCTAGTGGCGTGAGGATAATTAAAGTATTCCACAGATATACATCTCGTTTCTTGGTGACAAAGTTCACGAAGAGGTTTAATCCTATTTTAACTTTCCGAATGAAATATTCTTATAATAATTTATTATTATAATATTCATAGAATATAAATGATAGTGTATATTATAATTAGAGCAATTTTCATAATAGTCCTACAGTTTTTGGTTGAACTTTAAGTCTTATTTATGTTAAGAGTAATTATATAATTAATATTAATAATTTTGTTATTTATATATTTTTAGATAAATTTTCCACACGTAAGTGCTACTATCTATATTCTTTGATATTATTTTGTATTATGTATTTTTATTTCTGAAATAATAGGCATTATTATTATATAGAAACTGAAAATTTTTTTGTGGTGAATAAAATTCAATTATTCCCAGTTATTTTTATTACATATCATTGTTTCATACTTCAGAAAAATATTCAGTACACTATTGTTTTAATAAATTAGCCGTATTATTTGTGCAATATATATATATTGATATCTAAGGCATTCTATAGTTATTTAGCCTTATCAACTTGCTGGTAAATATTTGTTAAAGCATTTGCTCAAGTCATGCAAATCCAAAGATTGCATTTGCGCAACGGTTATATTTATTCAAGCTAAATTTTTCACTTAAATCCCAAGTTACTTTAGAAATTTTATAAGTATCTATTCATTTAATGGAATTCCTAAAAATTGAAGACGTTATTTCAATTAAATCCATTTCTTAATTTCTAAAACTTTCCAAAAGTATTATCTAAAAAATAGATTATTTCATTCTATAATTTTAAATCAAAATAACAGATATAATATTTATCTCAATGTTACTAATCTTTCTTACATTCGACTAATATTTATATTTTTAAAAAATGAGGCACAATAATATTTATCATTACAAGAAGCACTTTATTCAACTTAAAAATTACATCTATTTGGTACTTTAAAGAGGTCATTTTTCAATATTTAATTTTTCGATAAACGTGAAAGATAAATTTATCAAAAAAGTAGAATAAAATCGGTGAACACAATTTTGGTATAATTCTTCATAACTCCTAGAATATTGATTCTAGTGAAATTTATTCGAATTTTGGGGAAATAATAGAACTAATTAAAACAATATATAGAACGTATGTAAGTACATTATGAAACCAAAAAAATCTTGAAAATGTTTGCCTATTTTTGGGTTACTAATAGAAATATTTAATTTTGAGACATTTAATTCATTTACAGGAGAATTCCAATTTTTAAAAATTTTTTTTTTATCAATATATATTTTTTGGTGAAGAAAATAATGGTGAAGGTATAATTTAGTAATCAGACTTGGTTTTAAAGTTATATCAAATTGAAATTTATCGATTTTTCTATGTTTATTCAGTAACATTAATTTTCATTCATAAGAGGTCTAATGGCAGCTAATGGGGATTATTGTGTGGGGTCCTCTGTTCAATTCCTGATTCTTCTAAAGAACTTTTTGTTCTTTTTTCATATTTTTTTGTTCATTATATTATTATTAAGTGACCCTGCAAATGTTGTTTTGCCATATAAGTTATCAAGTAAATCGAACGTAAATATAAATCGAAAGTGAAATATTAAATTGGAAACTGAAATTATGGTGTTATTATGTGTCGCAGTTATGTTCTAAGAACTTTTCGAGCCCGATTTGGGATGCAGCTGTACTGGGATGGTTACCTCAAGAACGATGATAGTGGACACAACTAATTTGTCGTTGAGGATAGATTCTACGTAGATAGCTAGAAAATTTGTTAAGGTTTGACCGTGTTTGCCATTGCGCCGTGGGAAAATGTTCTTCCCGTGCACGAGTATGATGACGGTCTATTTTTTAGTGAAGAATATGTGGGATTGGGATCTATGACAAAAAGAGCAATGGAGCGCTGTAGACAGTGACCGTCAGTAAAAATAAAAAAACAACCATTCATTTTATCAATTCAATGTATTTCATTAACGTAACTGGCATATTCATTGTTTGATCTCTTAAAAGTTAAATATAATGTGAAAAAAGTAATACATTTTCTATCGTTAAGTAGAAAAATCAAATAAAGAAAAACAATATTAATTTCGAAGCGTACTATATTTTTTGTTAGTCGATCTTTAGCCAAGACAAATAAGCTTGATGGTTTACCCACGTGAGAACATGCCACATTATCATTGTCTGTGTAAGAAACATGGTTTTCCCAAATCTATGCCGCAAACGGACATTATTTGGCATTGCGACTTATTATTGTCATAGTGAATACCAATCTAATAAGAAATTGAACGCGTATACTTCAATTAGCACGTCTGTATGAATGATTGGAATGAGTGGCAGCAAAAGATTTTCGCCTCGGAATTCTCTATTCAAAATAGTGGTTTCAATAAGTTGAGTTTTGGGAGGGGTTCAAGTAGATTGTGCGATTCTGATTGATTTAGTGTGGGTTTGATGTTATTCATATGGACGTAGTTTAGAATGAATTTCGTTGTTATTTGGGGATAACTTGGAATGGCCTTATTCGCGGATATATTTGTATTGTGAGAGAAAGTTTCGGAAGAATAGACTTTAACTTCGACCTTCAATGGTTATTTGAATGGATTTTGAATTTGAATATATGAGTAAAATCTCGTTTCTAACGTAATTTGGGAGACCTCTTATGATGTAGAATGCCCGAGTTTGAATGGTATCAATTTTATGCCAATCGGTGCGAGATATGAATGGGTCCCATGCGGTACCAGCGTATATTATAATGAGATTTATGTATAGTTTAAATATATTTAGGCTGGTTTTCAAGGGAACTGGACTTTTGTTGTTAAATATTGGATAGAGAATTCCGCGGGTTTAAGTTGTACTTTTCTTGAGGTTGTCTAAATGTTGGTTGAAGTTTCGGTCAATCATCACACCGAAATATTTTACTTGATTTTGCCAGACGATGGGAGAGCTGTTTAGGGTAAATTGACGGAGTTTGGAGGTTATTTTGTGGCTGAACTGTATCGCTATTATTTTTGAAGGGTTGATTCGAAGGCGCCATTTTGTGAACCAGTCAGCGGCAAGATTTATTTGCCTTTGAAGTTGTAATATTGGAATTTTCGCGGTGTCGTTAATGGAGTAGAACATTGTATTATCTGCGAAAAGAGAGATACAGGCCTTTTCCGTGGATGAGATGTCGTTAGTATAGATTAAGTAAAGAAAAAGCGCTAAGTAAGGGTCTTGGGGAATGCCTGCTAGAACTGAACGAAATAATTATGAATGGTCTTCGATTTTGACTGAGAATATTCGATTTGAGAAAAATTATATGACTTTAGGTTGATAGGGACTTATATTTTTAGCATTTTGTGTAAGAGGCCTTTGTGTCAGACACTATCGAATGTTTTTTCTATATTCAAGAAGATTATACGCTGTGTGTAGTTTTGAGTTAAGGTTTGTGCAAAGGTGGTCAACGAGATTTACTAGCTGGAGAGTCATGGAGTGGTCTGATGGGTCTTGAGTGTGAAGGCTGTTTTCGAGTTCTGAAAAATGATTTTTTCTCAGGACTTTAGACATAAAATATAGTAATGCTATCGGTCGATAGCTTTCTGGTTTTGATGGGTCCTTTCTGGACTTGGGTATAGTGATTATGGAAGCCATTTTTCAAATTAATGGGAAGTAGTTGAGTCTTAACCATATATTGAAGATTTTTGTCAGAGTTAGGATGGTGTTTTCCAGTAAAAATCCGAGTGCTGCATTAAAAATTGAGTCCACTCCAGTGGCTTTTTTCTTAGGCAGTTTGGATAGGAGTTGTTGAACTCTGCCTGGTGAGATGAAGTTCATAGGCTTATTACTCGTAGAGCGCTTAATTTTTTGGATTGAGAGAGTTCTTCTAAGAGGTCGCTACCAGGATTAGGGGTGAATTGGTGTTTGATAGATTCTGTCAATAAATCAGATTTTTCTGATGAAAAAAACACTAATGCATTAGGACTTAATAGTGGGTGGTTGGCAGGACGTTGGCTCAGAAGGCACTTGTTCAGCTTATGTATGGAGTAATCTTTTTAACTGCCATCAACTAGAAATTTGTTCCATTCGTCTTCCTTATATGTATGGAGGGTAGCTTTAAAAAACACGGTTTTGCTATTGAGTTTTTGTTTGATATTTGGGTCACGTGTAGAATGCCGAATTTTGCGTAGTTTGTTTTTCTCTTGTATTTCTACCATGATTTAATCTAAGAGAGTTTTTGATTTTCTATTCTGCAGTGTGATGGTGCTCGATTCGATTGCTTGTTCGGTGTTGTGGAAGAGTATGTTAATCACGGAATAAATTTTTGATAAGTTGCTGGTTCTCAGATTTATGTCTGTGGTTTGTTCTAATAAGATTTTTGAGAATCTTTTCCAGTTTATTATTCACTTGAGAGGAGGTGGAGTAGAGGCTATTGAGGAGCAGTGAAAATCAGGAGAATAGGATTGTGATCTGAAAGAGGTCGTTGATGTTTGTGATTTGGACCGAAATTGGTAGTTTGATTAAGGCTATATCCAGAACGTCTGGTTCATAGTGACGGATGTGTGGATAATAAGTTGGAATTGAGGGTGCCATCACTTCGTAGTCGTTGTGTAAAACGTGGCGGTATAGCGTTATTCCGGCGACGTTGGTGGTTATGTGGCAACCTTGGAGGGGGGGGGTTTACTCTTGAAGTTATCTGAATCTATAGTCCAGTTCCTTTTTTTGGTTAGTGTGTCTAGGTCTATAGGGTCTAAGGTGGCACTAGTTGGTTTTTAAACAGATGATATGAGAATTTTTATATTGTTGGCTTCCACGATTATTGAGGTAGCTTGAATACTGGTGTTTAAAGTAGTCGGTTGATGAGTTATTCGGCGATTGACGAGAATTGCTGTACCCCCGTGAAAGGTGAACCTCTTATTGGGGAAAGGTTTGTTCTATAGGTGTAGAAGTTTGGAAGTTTAGGTTCGGCTGAGGGCTTGAGTGAGGGTTCACTGAATAAAATTATCTCTATTTAGTGTTGTAGTGCAAGTGCATGGAGTTCGTCAATTTTGTTGGACATCCCGTTGGAATTTCAGTGAATAATTCATAAATTATTCATGTTGGGATGTTAGAAGGTTGAGAAATGATTTTAATGTGGCTATCATGATAGCCTGGGGGTTATTAGCCGTTGTGATTTTTGTAATTAGCTCAGTTAGTACTGCGATAATATTTTTCAGGTTTAGGGGGGGGGGGGTTCCTTTAGTGGCCTGATAATTTTCCGTCGATGTCGATGGTATTTATGCTATTGTATATGAAAAAGCCATTCAATGGTTCTGGTGGTCTCAATTTTTAGTAGTTGCATTTTTCCAAATGTTGAACACATTTCATCTGACTCATGTTTGAATTTGAGTGGATGACAATTGGAAAATTCTTTGTCCATAGCGTTGTTTTAATAATACGCATTAACGTATTTTCTGTTGCGTGGTCAAATATTAACAGACTCTGTGACCTAATTATACGCCGAGGAGACCGGTCGTCTGAGTTACCACCATCTCCTTACCGCGTTATTTCATTCAAAAATACGGTTAAATATGGTTGGTGGGTAGGAGGGTGAAAAATACCTTACGACCTATTCTCATACCTACCAAATATACAAAAAATACTTAATTAAAATCGGTCAAGCCGTTTCGGAGGAGTGCGACCACAAACGCCGTAATACAAGATATTTATATATTTGATATATTATCAGCATAATCTTGAGTGAATATATTTAAAAAAATAAAAAACAGGACAAAAAAAATAACTATATACTATTTATAAATTAATATTTATTAATTTTTTTTTATTATTTTTTTTTTTTTTATTGATTTTTAATTATAAAAAAATAGAATTTTTAAACTATTAATGATTAAAATTAAACACATAAAAGCATTAATTTGAAAAACATAAAAGAACAAAATTTAATTAAATTAATACTTCTAAAAATTTCCTCCAATCCTTTATTCATATATTTTACACGTTTAAAAAAACTTGTTAACTAATTTTGATGACGATTATTATGACATGTTTGTCTTCTTTATTTCATGTTTCAAATTTTTCTGAAGAACTAATTAAACTTAATAATTTAGGGCGTTCTAAAAGAAATATATGAAATTCTATACATGAGGCAATTTTAAAATGTTGTTTTACGATAATTATCGAACTAATTGTGTCCCACAAGATATTGATTTTCTCATATATCCATAAAATGTTTGTAATTGAAAATACTCTTTCTACCGATGCGTTAGTTCCGATAATAGCCATTGAATACTAATAAAAATAATAAAAAATAATCGTATAACATTTAAACATTTAATGGGATTTTAATTTATTTATTACTAACATTTTAAATATTTTATACCGCCTATCTTCAGCTTTTGAACCATTTTTCCAGTTTACATTTTAACCTTCATTAAATTTATTATATGATTAAATTTGTCAAAAAGTCCATCTTCATCGAATTTCAATGTTGGATTATTCTCAACACAATATTAAACACATTCTTGAACGACACTCCAAATCAAAAAATCTAATATTGGAATTCAAAGAAAAACTTTTAGTGGTTCAATATGTTATCCCCATTTTTCCATGTAGGATATAAACGTATCATAAAATTCATCAGTTACCTCAATCATTTTTTTTCACTGAACAATTTATTCTTATTAAGATGTGAAATAAGTTGAGCTAGATCTGATGTAAAAAAAATGTTGAATTTTCTGATTTTTTATTTTACCACTTAACACTTCTAGTTCTTCATACACTTCACATGCCGATAAATGATTGACTTCAATCTTCTTTATTGTATCACATACCACCATCAACTGACTTTGTATAAAATACAACCATGCAATGAACACAGAATCAATAAAAAATAATTCTTAAAACTACAGGACACTTTTTTGTGACATCGAATATGATTTCAAGGCAGGATATAAATGTATTATTCTATAAACGGATAGCTGTAGAGATGACCAGCGTGTTTTTACAGATCCTAATATATTTTTGTACTCAATATTAACAAAATCACAAAAATCCTTGAATTTTTCTATACGGATTGTATAAATATGAAAATACTGAAATATTTTATTAATTATGAGTTTAATATCAGTTGGCGAAATATCAGCACTATTATGCATAGTACTGTGTAAAATGTGTGCAACACAACCAACACTGGAAATATATATATATATATATTTTCATTATGAATTGCAAAAACATTATTTGTGATTTTTCTTGAGGCGTACCAAAATTTTTATTGTAGCTGTCCCCCAAATATGAGACGATTTAATTTAATACATTATATTTTTTTAAAACATTCATTATGTAGTCTGTTAAAATATTTGAGATTTCTCCTCTTAAAGACATAAATTCTATCACTTTTATTTTCACTCATACTAGTGTGTTAAAATACTGAATTAGAATTGGAAACAATTTAAAATTTTTATAATTTCATATGTCCACCATAATTGTCAAGAATTGAATGGATTTAAGTTCATCTAACATTTGTTGAATAGCAAAGGAAGCTATTACAATCACAATTTTAGATTCACATTTTGTACGAGCAGAGGAAAAACTTTTTCCTAAATATTTTTTATAATTGATGCTGTAGAATACACCAAACTCCGATGTGAGTTTAGGAAATAACAACAAATGAAAAAAAGCAACGGAAAAAAAGCAAGTAAAAAAAGCAAGTGAAAAAAAGCACATGGAAAAAAATAAACGAAAAAAAACGCACATTGAAAAAAAGCACGTGAAAGAAAAGCAAGTGGAAAATATAATATTTTTTTACTCAAAATATTGATGTGTCGACGTCGTATCAGTCAGTGAGGAAATCTTATTACGTTAATTAAAAACACAAATTTGTTATAAAATATTATTTATTATGCTTAAAACAATAAAAGAAAAAGAAAATTATGACATACTTATAAAAAGAGGTTCTGCATGATTGAAGTTCTCAACCCAACTGTCCGATGCCTGTGGCCAGGGAAACCTATCTGGCCAACAACCGAGTGTGGCATCCGCTGGATCAGCCAATTCCAGCTATTCGTTCCCGTGGTCACGTATACCAATGTGTAATGTGTATACATATTAATAATATACTGTTAATGTTAAAATAATATAATAATAATAATAATAAGCCACTACACAACATACCCCCAGGGTTAAATGGGAGCAGTCCCTGTGACTACAACTAACTTACTACAAAACAAGTTTTTCAGAACGTAAATAAAGCGATACAAAAAAAAAAAAAAATGATACGTATTATACGTCATAAATAAGTTCAACATTGAGTCTCTGCTATTTCTGGTTTATAAATGCGAATATTTTGTTTCTTATATTTAACAATTATCATTACTATTATAATAGCTAACACTATAAGACATAAATATTCCATAATTATATGATATTCAGTGGGAATGATTAATATGTGGTTCGAAGGTTTATTCTCTAATTCTCTTATTTTTGTTGATTCGCGTATTATTTGATGTAGATTGTTATATAAACCAATGTTATTAAAAGTTTGAGGATTAACATTACTTAAATATGATTGCTTAATTCTATCTACACTAAATAACGGGTTGTCTGGTATAATATCTAAGGTATGGTTAATCATCATGTTAAAAATAGGTAACAATATTGCTTGGGTTGTATGTAACGTACAAGACGGAGCGATATTTATTCGACCAATATCTTTTATATTAAACTGGAAAGATATTTGAGGATTCTTACAAGTTAAAGTTACAACCTCAGAACGCGTACAATAAATCTATGAGTCTGTTTTCGATAACCGATTCCAAATACTAGCAACAAGTTTAATATGTCTAGTTCTACAAGATTTTGGAAGGAGTTGTGGGTTTTGTAAGAGTTCAATTCCACATATCGTAGACGAAACCCTGCGCTGAATTGGTTCCTTACCTATACAAATAGTGTATGACTTTAACTTAGTACAAGCTTCACTTTGTTGTTGGGTTATTATAAAATATAATTCACTATCATCACTTAAAGATATATAATCGATTTCTGTCTCAATAAAAACTGCATTATTGTCTTCGATGTAAAACGGTAAAGGAATAGGCTGATATATATCATAACAATTAACTGTAATTATAGGGAAATTTGGAACGAAAATTAAGAAAGAATCTTTCTGGATTATAGAAGTTGATGTTGGGTACCCGGAAGTAAAGTTCATTGGATCGCTTTCAATTCTTGAAGGAATTTCAAGGGTGGTAATATGGTAGAATGAATTTTACCATGAACTGATGAATTAATAATAGAAATTAGATTTTGAGTCTCATATGCGTATTTGTTAAGAAGCGACTCGAGAATAATTGATTGTTCTAACAAAGTAGTTTTCACAAGAAGAGAATTTACTGTTATTGAGTTTTTAATCACTTAACCTTGTAATAATTTAAAGTTCCTGTCGAACCTCTCTTGATTGTCTGATATATTACCTATAGATCTTGTTATTTCACCCATTGTGGTCTCAACTAGTCTGATTTAATTCCCTACTATGTCTGTTGTCGATTGCTTAGTTAGGTATAATTTTCTAATTTTTTGAACAATAAGGCCAATGTCTAAACTGAGTTAGAGTTTTATAATATTTTTGTTACTTGAAACATAGAGTTTCCGAAACTTCGACGACTACGATCTCCCCTTGAGGTTTTTTGACCTATTGATGACCAGATTTTATCATGGTTTGCTTCAGTAGAAGGAAAAGAATCCCCCTTCAAATGAAAAATATCAGGGTATTCACTGATTACTTTCCAAAGGCTGTTGAATTCCTCCGTGTTTAGTTCCTGAGTACCTATGACTTCCCAAATTCGTCCGATCCGATTTGTGTCATTTCGTTCCAAATTGATGTTTGTTGCAGTCAATATGGGAACTTCTCAAAATTCTTCAAAAAGGACGTCTTCTATATTAACAAGCGGTAATGTTATCAAGTTTTCCGAGGTATTGACAGCAATTGCCATAATTTTTCCCTGTCTTACTATATTGACTACATTTCCAAGCGAATACTTTCGTCTTGCAATGGTTGCGAATGAATTAGTAAAGCTGTACCCTCCGGTTTCAAACTAACCATTGGTATGAATATTTCCGATCTTGGTGCTAACTTAAGATGATCTGTATTTGATTGAAGAATTTTTGATGAATGGTAATCTATTGAGATACTATTTTCTATAAGAAATGGTTTCCCTAAAATTCCTGCATGCGGGATAGAAAAATCATCTTGAATTACCTGGAATTGCGTTATCACGGTATTACTACCGAAGTTTAAGTTAAGAGTTACCGAACCTATAATGCGTACTAAATATTCGTTAATACCTTTTAATTGATAACAATGAGTTTCATCAACAAAAATTTCATTTTTTAAAGCAGATAATTTGATCATATTTAAATCACTCCCAGTGTCTAAAAGTAATTTAACATTTTCTTGTGTGCATTGTGGTATTTTTAACGTAACAGGATTATTGATTAATTCTGCTTCAAAATAGAAAGTTCTTGCAAGTTTAATGTGGCTGTCTTGATTTCCCCCACCGGACGAGTGCCACTTGGGCCCGGTGTTGAACCGTTTCCCGACGATGTACCCTGTTGTTCTTGTGCTTTACGTTCATTAGCATATTTTCGTTTACGACATTCACTTATGGTGTGATTTGGTTTCTTACAATAATTGCATGTGACTACTCTGATTCCTTTCGGTTCTATCTTATTCTTATCTTGTAAATTTTTATAGCGAGCTTGATCTACCTCTGATGCACGACATTGCTTTGCTTGATGATTAGTTCGCCCACAGCGAATACATGCACCAGGTGGTCTACTATTGGACTTCTGCGTTGACGACACCTTATATTCATGATTGGTCCGCGATCTGAAGTCTGATTTATTTGTTCTATATTCGCTAATATTTTTACGAATTTCTTTTTGATTTAAACGTGATGTCTCTTCCTCTTGTGCAACTTCAACGCATTCTGCTAAGGTCTTGGGTCTACTGGCCTTTACTAAAATTTTTGTGTCATGAGGCAATCCTTCAATATATGCTGAAAAAATCTGCTTTTCTGTGATTTTGGATAGATCTTCCGTATTTAAAATTCCTTCTGTTGCAATTGATGCTTCTATAATATCATAATATAATTGTTCAGCTCTGTCACTATATTGTTGGATAGTTTCACCAAAAGCTATTCGGAAAATTGCTACTTTGGAATGTAAATGCGCTAAAGTTTGTTTTTTGGTAACAGTAGTATCCTAAGCTGTTTTCAGCTCCTCATAAGTTGTAGGTACCTTATGTCTACATGTGTAATAAAATACAAAACATTATTTTGTAATATGTCTTACATTGCTTTATATTTTTCAAGTTATTTATTTGTGATTATAACTATTTATTTTTTACCTTCCTGTATGTATTGTTTTTTTTTATTTAAGTATCTATATTTTATTTGTAATTCTGATTATTTATTCTTTTACCTATACCTATGTATTGTTTTTGTTTTTAGGTATATACTTATATTTTATATTATTATTTTAGTCATTTTTAGATTTTCCCAGTAGTTTTCTTAAGCATAAAAAATACTACCTTTTATATCGAAAATATTTTATATTTTATTAAATACAGTTTTTTATTATATTTATTATTATTATGTTACAATGGTATAACCCATAATTTGTTATATTCTGTGTTTGAATTGGAAAAAAATAAGAAGGGGGATGCAAAAGTACAAAAATAATGTGTAACTGCAGATTTCGATTCATCACCTCTTCAATTCACTTCAATTGACTCTTCAATTCATCACCCCAGAGACGATCAAGTGATGATGCAGAGAGTTCATTAGTTCATTTAATATCGTGATCGTGATATACTCATCTTTTATACACACTTTGTACTATTAAAATTATTTATTTCATGTTTTACTTAATAAAAAATAATGAAAACTTATATACTATCCAAAAAGTATACTATAAAATATACTATAACATCCTGGTCACCTCGAAGTTCTAATTATTTCTAAGTTCAATTAGAAATATAAAGCTTTATCATAGAACAATAATACTTATTTAATATATTATATATTTAAATACTATTTCACATAGGTATATTTTTGTTTATACGATAACTGATAATGATAAGGAACATAGATACCGTAGTCGGCCATTTTGCAGCCGTTCGGATTCTCTGTCTCTAGACGCTTGTAGTGATCAACCCTATCAAATGCTTTGGCGAAGTCTGTATAGATTACGTCTACTTGACTACTATTCAGAAAGACTTGGTGGATATAAGAAGATAAGACTAGATTACATGTGGTGGTTGATCTTCCTAGTCTAAATCCGTGTTGTTCATTTATCAAGATATGGTTAACTGCCGGCCTAATATTATTAAGCACGAGGGTTTCAAAGAGAATGGCAATATAGCAGAGAATGGATATAGGGCGATAATTAGAAACATTTGCGGGGTCACCAGATTTTAGAATGGGAGTGATGGATCCAATCTTTAAGATAGACGGAAATTTGCCTTCAATAAGCGACTTTTGAAATAGTAGATGCAGCGGGAAAGATAGTACATCCCTTAAATTATATAAAAAATCTGCAGGGATACCATCAGGCCGGATTGATTTATTGTTGCGAAAACGGGTTAATGCACAATGGACATCATCAACAGATATTTGAATATGACTTGGTAGGTCAAAAGATGTGGAAAGAAAGAGACGTAATAGGATTTGAGACAGTTGGTAAAGAATAGACTGAAGAAAAGAACTAGTTAAGAACAGGTTTTAAAGAACAGGTGAGCTGAATCTTTAAAACAATGACTAATTTTAGTCTCAAATTGGACACTTTCAGTAATGGTTGGTGAACACCGGTTTTTCCTCCCAAAATTCCAAAAAGATCGTGGATTTTGTACAAGGGATGTTTCAGTACGTGCAATAAAACTACGGTAACATGTTCTGGATAAGTACTTGTAACGCGCACGACAAGGTTATTTACGACAAGAGTATTTACGATAATCAACGAGCGATAAAGAGGACTTGTACTTTGCATGTGCACAGTTTTTCTCAAATACAAGTTTTCGTAGTACAGGTGTGAACCATGGAGGAAAAGATTTATGAACATTTACAAAAGGTACATATAGGGAAATAGCATAGTGTAAGACATCATAGAAAACAGTCATAGCTTCATCCGCATCGTAGTTTATAAAAGTTTGTTCCCAATTATAGGAGGTAAAGAAGCTAGTAATTTGAAAGAAGTCAGACTTTTTAAAGTTATAGAATGACCGGGAGTGTGAGATGAAGACGTAGGAGGAAAGGACTAAATTTTTATTTATCATTTTAATAAATAAAAAAATTATAATAATAAGAATAAGTAGAAAATGTTAAATTTTTGGCTTATAATAACGTACGTGATTATCGAAAGCGCAAATGTAAACTGTAATCTCGTAGCTTTGGACAGAAGTACAAAAAAAAGATACTATATTTAGAACATTTTTGAGATTTTTGTAATCAGTAATCGGACTGCAGATTATGAAATCGGGAATTTCTAGAGCGCTGTAGATTATCATATGCGTTTTAAATTAATTAATTTTGTAATAGGTAGGTAATTTTTTTTTATACTCCATAGTATATCATTTATTTAATTTTTTAAATTTTTGATTAATATATATACATTTATAAACTATTTTGAATAATTATAAACAATTATTAACAATACATTAATTTTAATTTTATGTTCATTGTCAATTTTAATATTAGTATATAATATAAATATTTTTATATTGTACCTATGCATGTAATGTACTTATAGTCATGACTTATTATATATACCTATAACAATATGTTCCTATTGTTACGGACACACTTTAATGTTCGAAACTGTCTCGTTTATTCAAAACAAAATAATATACATGAAATTAATAGTAAAAAGATCGCTCCTATTAGTTCCCACGGCAACACACTTATGTTGCCGATCCCTAATACCGCCCACACACACTTATGTGCAGACGTCCCAGCCTAATCCCGGAAAGAGTGGGGTTGTGACGTCGGCCTTGATGGTGTCCGGTGGGCACTTGGACTGGCTCCGGTTGTATCGAATGGTCCCAATGATCGGTCGGCGTCGGATCGGCTTGGCTGGCTCTGGTAGTCGTCCTGGAGGTGGTTTGATTGGATTGACGTTAAGACTGGCTGGCTCCGGTGTTGGTGTGGTCCCGTTGCGTTGAGGTTTCTCCTTTCGATTGTTCTGGTAAATAATTACTGAACAGGTGAAAGGAGAAGAGTGTGTCGATTTTGCGTTTGCGTTTGCGTGGGGGACGACCTTAAGGGTCTTATCTATGCCAAGCTTTTGCCTCTACTAGTGGGATGAGTTATTTGATTGAGTTATAGGATGTTATTTTGATTTTGGGGATTGATGGGAATTTGCTGTTTTTATTTGTTTATTGTGATTATTGGGGGTGGTTAGATGGGGGAAGAGACCCATTCGATTGGGCGAAGTTTTGGGTGAGCGGTTTTTGGGGGGTAGATAGGAGTTTGGAGACCTAAGTTCCTGATATGATTATAGTGTGTCGATTTTAAATATCGCACCTATATTTATATGTAAATCGGGTGTCCGTCTGGTGTTCTGATTGGATACCCGTTTCGTACGTTTTGGTTGGTCGAATCGCTCGCGTATTCTGGTTGGTCGGATCGTTCGCGTATATAAGACGCCAAACCACATGTGGTGGTGTTGTACTTTTGGTGGCCCTGAAAAGGGCCGTTTTAGTTTATGTCTGGTAGGTTTAGTTGTACCGTTACAATATATATTATTTAGATATATCTAGTTATATACCTATAGGTATCTATATTTTTAACAGGTACCTAGGTACTACCACGTACTACCTACAACCCACAAAAAAAATTATTTAAAAATTTTGAAATAAATAATTTTAAAAGAAAATCATAGTACTCATAAA
>JAIPRL010005837.1:0-30093 GCA_025469235.1 Pemphigus obesinymphae
ATAACTGTACCTACATGAAACTGAGCTATTATAAATATATCATATTACATTTTAAAATATGTATAAGGTCACACTAAATCATATTTATTTCTACATTTTATCTTCAATGTAATGTTAAACATAGGTAAGTACTGAGTAGATATATAATTAATATTAAGAGTTATACCGAAGCTACGCTCGGAATCGTTTTATTGAATGCAATGATTTATCATTTGCTTTCAAATGCAATACATCCACCTAGAGTATCCTGCCCAGTAGCGAAGTGCATCCACCCATATTGACACCCGACGAGCGAAGTGTTTCCACCCCCTACTGACCGGCTTTTTAAAATCACTTTTTGAATACACAAAAAAGTTAAAATCCACATTACCGAGAGCAAAACAAAGTAAGGTAGATAAGTATTCGAATATTCTGCAGCAGGTGTGTAAAAAATCACATAATTTTAACTTATAGAATTTTATCCTACTATTTAAAATGAATAAACGAATTTCTCATCAAGGATCAATATATATATATATATATATATATAAATGGAAAATGGAATTATTTAAATTCGATATCATGCCAACTAATATAATATATATTATATATATTTGCTATAAAATGACTATCGTTTAAGAAACAATAGTTATATATGTTTGGTGAATACAATTGTAATATGATCAAGTTTTATCAACGGATGTTTATATAATATAATACGTTTACCATGTACATACATATAATACATTATTTCAGTTGGTCGCCCTGCAGGTCGCTAAAAGTTTATGTACCAGCGATTCAGCGGATATTTTTGATGTTTACTCAAAGAAAAGTTTATACTACATACAAATCTTAGAACTTTAGTGTTCTATTCGTATACTTCTGGATCCCACGCATTTGTATATGTATATAATCAACTTGGGGTGATTAAATCCAATGTCGGAAGAGAAGAAAACTACGGCAGAAAATTTGTCCATCAAGTTGAAAATGTTCAGTATACACAGTTAGTTTACATTATACAATATATATTCTTACTTTAAAAACGTCAAAAGGGGCAATCTACTAAATTAAATATTTTAGCGCGTAATGATTTTTATTCTTTTAAAAAGTGGATTAAAAGGTGATAAATTTATAACATATTTTATATTTGCTTACAGCGTTATAAAAATAAATTACATTTTAATGCGCCTATACATAAAACGATATTACCTAATGTGTTATTATTTTTAATATTAATAATGTTAAAATTAGCAATACCTTCAATATTATTTGACTTTATTTTTATTCAATTATTTAACCTCTATGTTTCTTTTGTTTTATTATATTTGTTTGTAATAAACACATATCGTATATTACTGTATGATATATTATAGCAGTCGAGTTAGTAAAATTTAAATTCATTAAAATGTATTAGTTTAATTTTCTGTCCTATTTGATAAACGACAAGGGCGTGTACCGGTTAAGCAAAACTCACGATATATGCACGCGAATAATGTCGGTAAGTAATGTAATTTTTTGTTGTTTTTTTTTTGTTTTATTATTAATTAAATAGGATTATTAAAATTCAGTCATTTACAGAAATGAAAATAATAAGCCCGCAAAACAACGTTAAACTTGATAAATGAGGTTTTACTCCACGCCAACCATGTCACTTTTATGATTGAAAATAAATCGCAATGTTAACTATATATATTTGTACCTTTATCCTGTCTAAAATATCAAATAAATCATAGACATATCCATGTGCACGTGTTTATACGTGATGTGTGTAAATATACAAGCTACAAACGTTATACTTTTGCATTGCCTTCGTAAATTCGACAAAAACGTCAATCAATCACACTGGTAATATAATATATATGTAGGTATATATTTTAAAATATTATTCGAATACTTTATGACACTTTTTTTAACAATCATAATATATGAGTATAGTGAAAGTAAATAATATTCAGTAAATGGTGAAAGCTTTATAATGTGTGACTTGCACAATAATCAAAAAAAACTATCCCAATGCTTAGATTTCAGTTGATCGCGTAGTCGGTCTTCAAAGAAAATTATTGTATACTTTCTTTTATTGACCCCGAAAAAATATCGTATATAAAGTTTTTTTAAAAATGGGTATTATTTTTCAAATACCAAAATTAACCGTTTCAATTTAAAACGTATTACACTAATAATATAATATATAATAGTGGGCAAGTGGAATTGCATTTTTATGTTTTTTTGATGATCGTTTGACGTAGGCGTTCGTTCAGGTGTACGGACACTTTGAAAAATAATAGGTAGGTAGGTTGTACCGTATAGTCGTATATAGATATAGTATGATATATTAGTGTACCTTAGTTACCAACATTCAACAAAATGACACATGTCCATAAAATTGTAAATGCCATGTTTGAAAACAAATTATACTGTTAAATACCCGACTAATTAAAAATAATTAACATAGCATAATTGGTCTGGATAGATTTTAAATTTTCCATTGCTGTTTATTCCAACAATGGAGGAAAAATATGTATATGTAGAAATTAGAAACCAAACGAATAAAGGAATAGGGAACATATTTCATGAAACAATCAATCAAATCGAAATAATATTAACCCAGCATTTAATTTTAACAAAAACCTATTTCGAAAACAATTTAAATCCAGGTTGTATAGAATTGTTATTGCGTGTAATTATTTGGAAACTCAGATACCCCATTTAATATATTCACACCTGTATTACCTTTTATAATAATAAGAAAAAGAAGAAGAAGAATTCCTATGAGAAGATTTTGGTTTGATTTTTTCGTTTTACTCGGCATACAATTATATTGTCGGTGGTCGAAGTGGCTTAAAATATAATACCAGGGAAGAGTGCCAAATGGATATTACCAAAAATATTTTTTATTAAGCTGATATGAAAATAAATTCTTCACTCCTAAAAATAAAATACAAATAAGAACCAATTTATTGTTTAAAAAAAAAAAATTCTTTACTCCAAAACTAATACTCGACTACTCGTTTTGCTTATAATCTAAAAATCAGGTGTTTGTATTTCTCCACTCAGATCATTGCGTAATGTAAACATATACCGTAACGTAACATACCTAGTGGTTTTTAAATACTGCAATACTGCATTTTGCACACATCATTATACACCGTATAAAAGGTAGTTTTTCTTCAAACTCAACAAAAACTCCTGGAAAAATCAAAAAACGATCTCTTCTAAGTACCAACTAGAATCAATTTCTATCGTTAACGTACAAATGCCAAAACTCCTACTCGGCTCCCGCCTAGCCAAAAAATTGCTCATTGTAAAATCAATATAGTTTAGCAGTAGGTACAACTATATATAGGTATAACCATAACGATTAATGGTATGAAACACATATTTTCATTTTGTAATTAATAATCGACCTAAATAATGTCTAATTTACGTCCGAAAAACACTGATATACTTATACATATATATATATATATATAGGTACCTATATCTATGTGGATTTTACAATACATAAATTCGTATTGGAACCATTTCGCCCGAAACCGGAGTAGTAATGTTAACGACAATGCTCGCGATGGAATTATTATGGGCAAAAATACAACACGAATACCACAATAACGATAACAATATAATTATTATTTGACGGAGAGGCGAGAGAGCCGTGACGGCGACCTTTCTCCGTTTGATTTATGTCGGCGGCGGCCCCGTCGGACGTTTACAAATCGGCCGGCGGCGGAAACGCACGTAAACCTATATATAAGTACTCGTATGTCGTTATATCGACAAGTACGGGCCATGCCAAAAACACGAGGGAAAAAATTCAGCCCGTTTTCTCGGTTCGTGCGCCGACCAAACGGCGACGTCGCCACGGCCACCATCACTCTACTCCGCTGCTGGAGACATGATCCGATTCATATCCGTCGTCGTATACTTCCAGCACGCACGCGACCGGAGAGGTTTCGCCGAGTTTCTACATTATTATTATTGCTCGATGACATTTTTTTTTTTTTGGAAATTTACGACCTTTTTACAGCCTACGATAAACGGCAATATCTGGACCCGGATTCCAATCTGGTGAGCTATACCCGGAGAGTTCAACTCGGTGGGCACGCACGACATTTGAGTCGATAGGGTGATGAAGTGTGGCCAAAAATGACTGTATAAATACTATTGTAATATTATATTATTAGTATTCACAATCAATGGTAGTATCTATCCTAGTACGGTAACATTTTTTTTTTTTTTTCTTAAAGGATCGAAAAATCTTTTTGGGCTGGTAGAAATTCTAAAAATCGATGGTCGGTAGCTTCCCTGTCCGGTATTGGTAGTATCGAGTAAGAACGGTCGTACCTACTAAAAGTTTCCGCAACAGTCTACTAAAGTATCGTGTCCACCGAATGAAGTGATGAGCGAATTCCTCTTTCCTTCATAAGAATTGTTCAAAATAAAATAATATTTTGGTAGATCGAATTTTTCATATTATATATATTTTTTTTTATACGAGTCCAATTTCCAGAATTAGAACATCTAGGTATAAGCCATATTTATTCCTATTGTCTAAAATTAAAAAACAAATTATAGGTTCATTATTAGGTAATCCGTATGGGTAATATAGAATTCAAGAACCAATTTCACCGGCAGAAAAATGATATTTATATTTGTACTTTATATTATTATATATCTACAATAATAAATAATTTTAATAACTCAAATTGTATTTTCATTTCATTTAATAACTCACGGAATATATAACTATCGATGTTATATAATGGTTCTGCATTCCGCGTTTCATAAATATTAGAAATGAACAATTATTAAAATAAATCCAAAACTATTTTCTATACACAAACGATTATTTTATTAAAGATAAACATTGATGTATTCCATAATTTTTACTATAATCTGTGACCGAGAATCATGAATAGGCAACAGGTAAAATGTTACATAGGTTTTTAAAACGCGTATGTTGTAATTTCAATAAATCTAACTGTCTTAAAGTTTTATAATATACCTTAGTGAGATCTGGGCTTGAATATGGCACAGTTAGATGGAATCCAAGTCAGTCTAATTTAGTTAATAAATTAGATTAAGTTCAAAATCGATTTTCAACATTCTGTGCTTTTAAATCCGGTTGGTCTAATCAGAGTGTTGAGCAGGTTGCTATAAATCTAGGACTTAAAACATTAACAACTAGAAGATTTTTATCCGACACTGTTTTCCTAGACATAATCATTAATAGTGATGTTGACTGCCTAGAATTTCTAAAAGAAATTAATTTTAAAGTTAAATTATATTACTGGAGGAAAACTGAATTATTTTTGATTCTGATAGCGAAGCAAGAAATATATAGATTTTACGATGATGTTTTATTTTTCATGTCTGTATTCAAACATTTTATAAGAAGAAGTATTTTGATTATTACATGTAGCACTATTTTCTGGTAGAAAATTGTAACTAGTTGGTACTTTAAAATGGAGATTTTTAATTTTTTTGATAAACGCATGTTGGAGGCTTGAAATTTTCACTACAAATGTATACGTAAAATATTAATATAAAAATTTTCGAAAATTTTTAATCATTTTTAAGCTATGTACAAATTTGACATTTAATTGATAATAGACTTAATTTTAGTTTTTAAGATCTAAAAATTCAAAACAGTATTAAAAGTTTACCGTTGCTTACGTACACTATTTTTTAATAGCCATTTCAATTTTTTTTTTCCATTTAAATTATTCGACATTTTGGTATGAAATCGAACGATTTTGTTATACCTTAATCAAAAAAAAAATAATATATTCCTATAATAGTTTGCCTTCCAAAATCAGGTAATCTTATTGTTTATCATGATTTTTTTTTTTTTAATACGTGTTTTGAATTATAAATTAATTTTTAAATGCTTTTAATTAATTTTGTTTTCAATAATTATAATTGTTATTTTGTAATTGTTATCATCTGTACTTTTACCGTTTGTGGTGTTCATATTGATAAAAAAACTCGGTCAATAAAAATTATTAACAATGTCTAATGTAAATATAATAAATTAAAATATATAAACCTGTGCATGGTAATCATGCTAATCGGGGTACTTCAGCTAGTATAAAAATAGAAAATCATGGTATTATCTTCTAAGATATTAATAAATTATTAAATATACTTATGTACAGTGTTCACCTATATTTTAGGAAATATATATAATATATTATTTAAATAAGCGAATTGCGTACGACTTTTACATGATTTTAACTTTTTTTATTTAAAAGTAAAATACTGCGCGACTGTGCATAGGCTAAAAATCAATTTTGAATTTAACAAAATCTACCTTTGTGTAAACGAAATACAACAATATGTACGATAATTGAGGTAATATAGATCACTGCAGTACTTACATGATAATTTATTATAGAAAACTGTGCATATAAGGAATATTTAGTAATAATCGCTTATTCCATTACTTTTAAGCTACCTATAATAGGTAACTGTAACTAATTTTAATTGTAAACGATTGATATATGGACTTTTACGTGTACACTAGTGCTGTATATTGTGTTACTATATTAGGCTAAATATTTACTTTAAACGTTTATAAATACGTATTTATAATAATATTATATACATACTTCGCGTTGAGATTTATTATACAATATCCACGTATATATCTAGTTAAAATTATAGGCACCTTTTTAGTCTAATTGTTTATCGTCATTGCCAATAATTGCATGTATACTCTTTATATTTTGTTAAAACCGTCTATTTTAATATTTATAATTAGTATTAATAATGTGTAACAGTGACCATCCATGTGTTTTAATTTTAGAATGTTTCAATTTTAAAAATAATTCTTCTTATGATACTTCAAAAATAATATGGTGATTAACAAAAAATTCAATGTGAAATGATCTATATGAAATGATAATATCTTCATAAAACGCTTTGTAAAATCTATGTTTAAAAATTATTATCGAATTCTGAATAACTAATGGTAATATCAGTTAGATAATATATTCTATACCTAATGAAAATCTAGTAAATGAATGAATCGCACATATAATATAGTCGACTTACGCTAGTTTTGAGATCTACACATATTATAATTTAAATTTGGGTGGATATTGAAGATGAAAATACAATTCATAGTAAGTACAAAACTATATTTGTAGAAAAATATATTAATGTATAAAGTTAAATGTTAATGTATAATTTTGTTAAGTTTTGTTTTCGTTGTTTTTGAAGTGTTTACTTTTTAATAATAACTATAATACAAAATTCGAATGTTTTCCAGCTCGTATATTTGATCACATGTATTGAATCTAACGACATATCGTTTCATTCAACACGTATATTTTGAAAAATATTATGCACATAAGTTATTGCTTCGTTTTTAATAACAAGCAGATAATTTTAATAATTTTGCGTAAGTCCGTATACAGGCTGATCTGCTCTAAGGAATTATAGGTAGTAAATCACCAATGTATAAAGCTAATAAGGAATATGGTTCATTCAATACTCTTAATTAATAATATATTATATATGTATATAAATATTATATTTTTTTATAAAATTATTGATTATACGATGAAAAATGTATATTACTTAAACATAATTTTAAACATGTGAATTTATAATTAGAATTACTACAAGTATAAATATGTTAGTACATACTAAATAAAGACTAGGTTATCTCATTATTTTAAAAAACTAATTTCGTCACTTTTATTTTACACATGTGTATATTTTTAGTTTCGTAAATAATATTTTAGGTACTAATATGAAATATTTAAGTAGTTTAATTGCGAAAATTATAAAAAAAAAATTTGCAGTTTAGTTGGACGGTGTACGGAAAAATGGAATAAGTACATTTTGAAAATTAAAATAAACTATTTTGGGGTACATTATACCTAGCTTATGAAAATGGTTTTTTCATAATTTTTTAAAATATTTTTTTTAATACGTTTTGTGTAAAACGAATGATTTTTTTTCCAATCGATGCAGGTCATTAATATCTATAATGATTTTCATTAAATACATCATGAAAATTGATTTATTCCTATTTGTCCGCGTACTGTTCAATCAAAACCTTATATGTATTATAACCAGGCATAATTCAAACAAACTAATGTATACCTTTACGTTTTCTTATATATAGTTCATACAGTAACTAATGAATAACATAAGTAATCACAAATTAATTAATGTACCTATACTTAGAACCTAGGTACTAGGTTACTCATTATAAACATAACAATATTATAATATAATATTTAGCTAAATATTTATTTTTACTAAAACATTTGTAGTATGCACACATAGTATATATATATATATATATATAATATATATATTCTATTATAGGGTGAAAAATATATGTTTAATTATACGTGGCACACATTCAATTTATTTTTATTTACTTGGCACATTATAAAAGGACTGGCCACCCAAAAAGTTTTAGGCTCTCAAAGTCAAAAATATAATCTAAACATAATTAAATATATTATTAAGTAAATAATTATGAGCATTTATTGTTAGAATATTTTGTGAATTCCGCAAATTCGTATAAGTATTCAAAAACCGGTACATTGATTACATAATTACATATTTTATTTAAATTAATTTAATGACATAAGAATCATTTAGCGTTATCCATGAAGAGGTAATTCTAATTTCTTCCAAATAGTATGTATTGTGGGGATAAATATTCCAATTTATACAACAATAAATATGTAAATACGAATATGTTATAATTAAATCTTAATTTTTAATGAAATTAATTATTTATATACAAACCACACACCTGTTATTGTAGGTACCTAATGAAATCTAAAGTAGGGCCCATGATGTTATTTTTAGTTTTATAAGTTATAAGTGAACATAATACAACTGATTTTAAGGGATTGTATAATGCAGGAAATTTTAAACAATATATATATAAATATATGGAAATTAAAATTAAACAAACAAAAGACTAAGGTTAATGATTTAATGGCCGTAGATCATTGCAGATATTAGTACGAGATCGAAGATAAGATATTTATCCATATAGGTTTATTTTTAGAGGTTATTTTCAGGACTTGGAACCTATTTTTGAAAATGTTGTTCAAATCGATTTAACCTAGTTTTGTATATTTAGACAATTGCAGCTAATGTTACTAAATTTAAAAAACCAAAACATTGTAATATGTTGAATGTAATAGGTACCTGCTTATTTCATATAAAATATATAAGACAAAGTACTTGATTATTCACAATACACAAACATAAGTATATCACATTAATGATCAAGCCAACAGATGTTATTTTGACATAAAACAATTGCCACACCCAAAGCAATTGCTACAATCATATGTTTAATAAAATTACCTTTTCCAGTACGTTTTCCTTACAACTAAGTGGGGATAACTGACGAGGTTATAAAAGTCTTCGCGACACAAGCTTGGGCGTCTTATTTCTCCATCAGCTCTCATGAGTACACTGCTCTGCTTTTCAGCACTCGAGACTGATTAAAGAGGAGATCAGTTTTTCTCAATTTCCCTTTGGGTAAATTTCACGTACGTTTCGAGTTGGCCTTACAACCTTAATTTGTTACGTAGGTATGTTGAGCCCTTCTATTTCATATTCACTTTACTCCTATTTGTGTATTGTAGGTAGTTATTTTATTTGTGCATTTTCATCTTTCATATTCAAATTTTTTTTTCATTTATTTCAATTATGTTCTTTATTTCAAACGTAATCATTAAATATCATATTTTCTTTAACCGATTAATTTCAGTGCTTTGCAGGTAATTTTGATACACTGTAGTTCAGAGACATGACCTGATTACAGGGGCCTAACAGATCGGCTGTACTATTTTATTATATTTTTGAATTAGAGGAACCAATTCAGGGACACATATTTTTGTAATAATACCGAAAAGTAGGTATATTTTGTGTAGGTACTATTATTTATCGTACTCACAACTTCTTTCTCATACCTTAAATTCTTGTCATATTCCATTATACAGGATTTTAGGCACCCTTAGTCATTCATTCACACATAATCTTAAAGTAATATAATAAAAGTAATGATTTAGCCACACCCATTAATAATATTTGTTATTCATACTAATATAAATTATCCATATGTTATCTTATTAAATTACCAAATTACTTTCTTCATATTTTTATATATTTTATTTTACACCACATTAAATTTATTTTTATTTTTATTATATTACAACATAAAACAAAGTATTGGATTTTTGATAACCATTTAAAATTAATAAATGCATACTTGTGTAATGTTTTATAATAAAGTCCTAAGTGTTGTATTTGTTTTTAGTGTTAAACAAAAGTTCAAATCGGTAAATTAAAAGGAAAAATTTAAGTTTTTAAAACCATTAATCGAAACTGGTACTTATAGTAAAAACTAAAATCCTAAAAATCAATACCGGTTCTAACATATTCGGTTACTTGTTATAGATTGTTAAAAATTGAATAAATATTACAGTCGTAGTATATCGATACTCAGTTGCTTGTATACAATAAATATGTTGACAATAAACAAAGAAATTGTTGTTCTTAAAATAACATTGAAAATACAGACTTATTTGTAATATATATTTTAGTGTATGACCATGCACTATGAAATAATACTCAGATGGCAATTTCATATTTCAGACATGTATTGTTAAAATATAGTATACAAGTTTTTAAATAGCTACAATACTCGTACGTTACAAGTAATTTTTATTTATATTGAATATTGAGTAGGTACGTATAGTACGATTATAAAGAACTTTATTGAAGCGCAGAATAGGCACGTAATTTAAAGAGAATCTTTTCAAAATATCTTATCATGTATTATAAATATTAACCATTGTTTAGATTTTCGGAGTAATCTTATTTAAATTCTACTCTACTCTACTCTAATGTACTTGGTATAACTACGAATATTCGAATGTACTCCAGAATATTGCATACACACGTTGGCGACTGCTACCTATATTATTCATACAAGTTAATACAAATGTTAAGTATCACTGAAATGTTTTGGCTATGTAATCTATAATTATAAAAATCATCCAGTCCAGACTACTGACCATAGAAAGCTGAAATTTCTAGAGAATATTATACATAGATGAAAGGGTTTTTCAGTTAAACCGTTTACGGGCAAAGCCGGGTAATTCGGCTGGTATCTATTATAATTTATATTATTTATATAGGGTATTATTTATATTACCCTGTTCGTTTTAGTAACCTAGTATAACAAATTTTGCTTCCTATCATCCCTCCTCGAATTGAAAATTCCACACCACGTTCAAATGTAATTTTAAATATTACCTATTTAGAACACGAACAAAACACTTAACCGACATGTCTAATTATTTAAAATATAAATACGCTGAATTTCGCAATGTTGGTCAAGAAATAACTTCACGACATTTTCAAATTACATTTTTAAAAATATTTTCTTGAATTCCAATAAATAACACATGTGTGAAATATTAAGAAGTTTACAGTATTTGTTTATTTCCAACACGATATTACAATGCTTTTTCATTTTTCTGGAAATGCGATTTCATGCCGGTTAATAACTATAATTATTTTCGCAATATTTGTTTGTTCCGATTGTCGCCGACTGGGTTACGTGTTCGAGAGGCCTTCAGTGAAAATGTAAAATGCTATTTTCCCCCGACCGCCAGGAGCCTATAATAACACGTACCCGGAGTATACGCCACTGCGGGATACGTTCGACCGTGACGCGTTCGGGCGCGGGCCAGCGATTGCGCGCCATGCCCCACCTGACCACGTTATTCGGTGGTCAGTGGCGGCCGTAACGGCGACGGCCGTTATCCGCGCGGCTGATGTTACATTATAGAATCTCACGGCCGAAGACGGCCGCCAATGGCAGCGACCGCGGCACCGGCTCCTCCCCGGCGTACGGTGCACACAGTCGTTAAACTGGCCGCCGCCCGAACGAGTCTTTCGCGGACGGGCCGTTTAATGGATTTTTAAGAGACGCGTTTAAAACGCCATTAACTCCGGCTAACCCTTGAACCCGCACGACGCCCTGGCCCGCACCGACCACCGGCCACCTCCCCCCCCTCCCCCCCCGCTAACGACCGCGTGGTATATATTAAGCCCGACGGTAATAATATCATATATATATATATATATTATTTATACGCCAGCGGTCGTAAATGGTTACCGCGATTCAGGACATACTGGGATGCGGGATGTACGATGCACGATGGTACGACCACTATTACTGTTCAATGGGATAGGTACGTAACAATGATACTGAGAGATAACAAACTTGTCATATTCGCGTCAAAATAGTCGGTCCGACAATAATATTCCGCCAATCGTACATATATGCGTGCTCAAAAAGGTAAACGGGATGTAATATTATATTATGATGCGTAGAAACAGACATCTAGTTTTAGGTTTCCGGACATAAATTTGGACACCTTACACAATCCCCGCGTTGTGTCCGTCCGTCCGTCCGTAGTTACTATATATATATAAAATAATTTATCCTGACTGATTCATCATCGTCTAGCCGAACCGCTAAAGCATAAGAATGAAATAAAAAATGAAATAATTCTCATAAGAATGAAATTTGGTCTGTAGTTTCGTTTCATGATGTAGAATGATGGCCCATTAAGGAAGGATTTTGAAAAATTTTGATTTAAAGGGTTGAAATGGGCAAAAAACGTGTATTTTACGTGACATTTTTATTGTAGTTTATTTATTCGAGTTTCCCGGGTAACGAATATCAATTGTATTTAGTTTACATAATTTAACTGTATAATAATGTTAATAATAATAAGAAGAAAAATTATAATAATACGTATAACGATTCAAAAATATTTTTTTCAACGAAAAATCTATACAATTTTAACATTTTTTCGATTAGAATTATATATTACAATTTATCTTCAAAATACTAAAATATACTAATTTTTTGACAATTTCTGGTTGTTACAATACACGGGCAACCCAGGATCAAGACATCTAAAAATAACCTGTAATATAAAACTGATAAAAAAAAAAAAATTATACTTACCTAATACAAAACACGTCACACGGGCGAAGCCGGATTATTCAGCTAGTACATTATAGTTATGATTGTTAAATTTTTTTCCCGAGGAGATAGATTCGTTGTTTGTTATATTTTTGTTTAAAATACTTATAGAAATCGGGAATTTAGTACTCTCGCAGAGTGGGCTTTCTTAACTTGTTTTTACGAATAATTTTCAATTTATATTGACAAGATTCATTTGAGTATAGCGTATATTATCTACATACACGAGATATAATAGTGTGTTAAGGAAATTTTCAAAAATGACAATCACTTATATGAGGACGCTACACACTCGATTTATAAGTGGTTCTATACAGAAGATGTTTAAGAAATTATATGAAAACTACAAAATAATGAGTATAAGAACTTAGAAATAGTCCTATATCAGTAAATACCACTTTTTATTATAGTGTATTCACAATATATGTTAAAAAAAATATGTTTCCGAAAATTGTTAAAACGGTTACGTAAAATGATTTTAGAGTTAAAATTTCTAATTATCAAATTAATAGAAGACAACATTTTGCAGTGAACCTAGTTTTGGTTTTTAAATTTAGTAATTACTTATAAGGCTATAATAATATGTTTTATAATTAATAAATTAAATATTTAATATTAGGTTCACTCCAAAATGTTGCACTCTATCAATTTAATAATACTTAGGTCCTAGGTGTTTTAATTCTAAAAAACTCCAAGAACCTGTTTTAACGAATTTTCTTAAACGGGTTTTTGTCACTTAAAATCATCAGTGTAGCTTCCTCGTAATATAAAATGTTCAATAAAACTATGCATTGTGAAAAACTAAATATTAATAATTATAATAATGAATGCAATTTTTAAATATTATTTAGAGACGGGGAGGCTGTCGAAAATATTAAAGGTTATAATACACGTCGGCGTTCAAAACACTTATAGGAAACATCTACATACATATATTTGTTTTGCATTTGATATATTGGCGATTTTCTACGAAATAATTTATTTTTTCCTTATCTCATTGTGACATCTATGTCTATCACCATTCAATGCCAAATTTTAACTTTTATGGGTTAAGAAATTAAAAATTCTGCTAGTTTTATTTTTAATATTGATAGCTTGCCTATATTAAAAAAGGGTTCTAAATCCAGTTTTCTTTCAAAATCTACGTTTTCACACCATCTTATTAATATTTTAAAATGCATATTTCAAAATAAAAATGAGATTTATTGGTCCAATAATAATGAAAAATACAGAAAGTACCTTCAAAGTACCTATACCTACCTATATATACTGTAAATTAGTAAGCAATGGTATAACTATTACATATTATTAGGTACATTTATCTCGGGTAGGTATAATATGGTACAGCACAAGAAATGATAAATTTGTAAATTCAAAGACCATTATATACATGATACATTATATCAGTTATGTCGATCTTTATTCAAAGTGATTTTTATCGTGTCACTGAAAATTAAATATTTTAATAATATATAAATTATAATTTGTACTAAATACATATAGATGGTAAATTATATGTGTATATATATATTTGATAATGTTATATAAATAAATGAACAATTTGTTTAGATTTTACAAATTAGTTGGCTCATCTATCTTCAAATTATGTCTTAATGTTCTTAAATTTTTACTACATTAGTGCTTGCCATAAAAAATTACTAAACTACCTATGTTGTTTTGTCACTATATTTTAAATAATTAACGTGTGAATATATAAAATCGGCAAACAAATCGGAAACAGATCTTTTTACACTGTCGTGATTTCATAATTAATTGCCAAACCATTTTTTTTATCTTAGCAGTATATTTATATAACATTAGGTAAATATTAGTTATATATATACATAATAATTGTGATAGTTTGTTTTATGAAAATGTGCACATCATTTGTATATATTATTTTTATATAAAAAGTATTACTTATATATAAAAAAAAATGTTTGCCCTAAAATCAAAATAATAGGTTCAATCGATGTAATAGTTAAATACGCGTGGACATCGAAATGTTTTTTTTCGACGAATCTCAAAAATAATACAAATTTAAAATGATTGAACTTCAAATAAAGATAAAAAGACTCGCTGTTTTTGAAAAAATGAAAATTAAATTAAATTGATTCACACCAAGTACTCGTACACCTATGCAGCGGTCGGTGTAAACTGTATCACACTACGCTCTAAGATAGTGTAAAAATTCCACAGATTTTCTTGATGTTTATTTTGTATATTTTTTCCTAAAAAACCCTTTCCTTCCCCAATTTTTTTGGAAAAGAACAGTTGTTTTTCGAAAAATTTTTAAATTTTACATACGATTCTCAATTTTTCCGGAAAATTCTATTTAAAAAAAACGAAAAACAAAAATTTAAGCAATTGTGAACTCTAAGAATGAATGTTGCTTTTCGAAACTAAATTTTTAATAAATATATTGATTTAAGTACCATATATTAGTACAGCGATGTATATTGTTTTCTATAAAGTTATATATATATATATATATACGTTTTCACCACTATGGCCATTACATTTTACCTATAGACTTGCAGGTAATTGTTTAAAGTGAATAGGAGTGTTAATGTTTTCGGAGGGTCTGTGTTTCGTTGTCGTTTTATCACTGACATAGAAAAATAATACATATTATACATAGTGTGAACGAAAAACAGAATTACAGAAAATTCAAGTACATAATATACATTATTAAATAATAATTGCCAAATTACAAATACGTTTCATTATAAATTTGAACACTTGTATAAGTATCATTATGGACATTAAATTGCATATTATTTAGTATTCACCATAGAAAAACTACGGTTTTCGTTGTATACTTTGTAGCAATCGATAAGTAAATTTTTATTAATAAATTTTCATATTGTGATAAATTGGAAAATGATATCAAATATTAAATAAATTCAATAACCAGTTTACTGCATTCAGTATTATATTATTAATTTTCACCAACTAATCGGTCGCAATGTATATTGTCGAACTAGCCAGATATATCCACTAATAATTATTATTCATTCTTTAGGATATAGGTATCCAATGAACTGTTGGCTAATGATACTAATATTACTCTTTTTGGCGGGCGATTGACTTAATTGATAAAACGTATCATCAGGGCCGATCAGGCAAGAGCGACTCGCCCTCCCCCCAACCAAAACACCAATTAGAAATTTGAAGTTTTCAGTCGGCAAAAATAGAAAGTTGATGACCTTTGTTTTTTTTTTTTTTGATTATTTATGGTTTAAACATGTATTTATTGTCGTTATTTTTAAAATACATATGCCCCCCCCTCCAAAAAAAAATCACTTTCTTCGCCCTGAGTATATCCAGGTTCCAGTATAAGAATAAACTCTAGAGTAACGTACAATTTACCCTATATTTGATTTTCAGATCTTAAATCTAATATTCACCCTTTCATGGTGTTTAAATACTTCAAAATTTCAAAGTTGGTTATAAATAGTCTAAAATTGGTATACTTAATAAAAACGTTTTTTTTTTAATTTTTTATTAGGTAATATACATCTTTGATATTTGATATTTGTATATTTTAGGTCTCTAAGAACATTATTAACAAAAGTACATACTATGAATTAACATAATTTACATGTTATTTCATAGTACTTTTATAAATAATGTTCTTAGAGACCTACAATATAGGTACAAATATCAAATATCAAAGATGTATATTACCTAATACAAAATCAAATTTTGAAAAAAATTTCCAAAATTTTTGGAATTTTTTAGTATTTTCTAATGTGGTAAAAACTACATGGAAAATGTTTAAAAATGACTTCTTTAAAGTACCAACTGGATGACATTTTCTACCAGATAACATGGACGTAAGAAATGTATTAAGAACTCCTTCTACTAGAATTTTCGAGTATAGACAAAATAATAAATTAAATAAAACATATCATTGTAAAACTAATACATTCCTCGCTTTTCTCAGAATCTAAAATTTGTTAAGTTAAATTATCCTGAAAAGCTCGAATAAAAACTTAATAGTTAAAAAAAGAATCTTAACTTGGTTAGAAAATTTCATAATTTGTATTTTCCATTGTACAAATGAGAATTCGTATCTTTAAAGTAATACCATTTCATCAATATAATCTTTCAAATGATGAAAAATTAATTGTAAAAAGTAAAGCTAATATTATACATATTTAAACTAACAAAGTTGGTTAGTAATAATGATAAAAATATAACCATAGTTAAGTTAAAAATTTTAATAAAGATTAATCTTTGATGTGTATATGACATCTATAGGGATGCTATCTAAAACTAAGGGAAATCAGCTAAAGTTACATTAGTTAACAGTACATTAGTTATCTGAGTTAGCTAAAATTTTTCGCAAAGAATGCAAGATAGGAATAAACATTAAATCACTTCACGTTCAATAAGGACGAGGTTCCTATACAATTTTTAACGTAAATTAAAAATTCACATTACAATAGTACGGGAAACTCCCAATTTTATCTATACCCAATAGTGTTGTTCTCTAGAATTTCCACTACTACAAAATGTACCTACAATACCTTTATACCTAAAATGGTATAAAGTATACTTATTATAGGTATACAGTGCCATTTTAAAGGAGTAGAAATTGTCATTAACTACATACATTTTTTGACAAAAAAAAAAAAATGTTTCAACATACCCCTCATCGACTAATACACCGGGATTTATGTGTATTATCATAATCTCATCATTTATATTCTATATAAGTAGGTACTTGATGGTCTACACTATACATATGTGTAGGTAATAGGTTATAGGTACATGTAAAAAATATATAAAGCTACCTCTAATTATTATTATAAAAATAATTTATTGTGTCTATTATTATATAATTTTATATATTTTTAATAAATATTTGTATTTTAATAGTATGTTGTTGAAATATACGTATTAATTGGTTTTGCCTATATTGTCTTATTTTAAAGATTGTTTATGTTTTTATTCGACTATTTTTTTTTTTTTTTTACATCTACCTGAATATTATGATATATTAAATTAGATACTTACTACTTAACATTGTTGTACATTTTTTCACAAGCTTATAGTTCCAGACAAAAGAGATTTATGTAATAATTAGTAATAATAAATATTATAGGTTTCAGGTTTGTATTTTTTTAATAACGACAACTGGGTTATTTCCCAAAAAGACTGCAAATATATGCGAATTAAACCTTAGTTATTAGATTTCAAAGAACATACTTTTATGTAAAACTATTTCTAAAGTAAAACCTGGAGAAACTTTTTATTGAAATGACAAATATGTACCTATCATATTAATTACAAGAAATATAGGTAAACATTTTGCAAACAACATAATTTCTAACATAATTATATAAATGATTCATTTTTAAATAATTAGGTAACTAGGAAGATACCTATATATTTTTATATTTTATTTAATAAAAATTGTAAAAGCAAAAAATATCTCGAAATTTTTAAAAAAAAATACCCACGCCCTTTAACTGAATCACTTTAAAACAATGTCTAAACACAAAATATACGTTGTATTAATTTTAAAATATGCATAGGTACATATATAACTTCTTATAATTTGTATTCCAAAATTGGGTTGTTAAAAATAGATTATAAAAAAGAAATGACATATATATTATAAATACATAATACAATTCAAAAACTTACTATAAATAGAACGAATTAAATAAGTACGTACACATAACTACCTACCTAGCTATAACTATTATATTATACTTAATGACATTTTTTCATATTATGTAATACCGACACCGCACGTTATAAAAAACATCACGTAAATGCGAGATTATTACGGAGTAGAAAATAATAAATACCCAGTGAATATCCAGAGTAGATATACCTTTATACCTATTATGTATCTACCTATAATGTGTTATATACCTATTATTATAACATATAGGTACTCGTAAAATAACAAACGTATACATTTGTAATACGTTTTAGTCTTACACTTTTACGTTATCTATAATTAGGAAAAAAATAATAATACTATTAATTAAGTACCTATTATAATTTCCGTTAAGCTCTAGAAATCAGTTTCTGTTCGGATCAAGGGCATCATTTGGAGGGCTGGCAAAGTGTGCGATGATACCACTAACTTAAAAGTGTTAATAATTGGCCCTTCCATTAAAGCTCCAATGCATTTCTAAATTTTCGGACAAAATATTAATATGTGATTGTAAATATATCACGGATTATCATAATTGTTCGCAAAACCCAAGACAAAATTCAAAGACTTTTTTTTTTTTTGCTTATTTAAGGTTTAAACATGTTTAAACATTTTGTCAGTATTTTCGAGACACATTTATACTTGGTGTAAGTCTGGAGAAAGTTCAGTTAAAAGTTTAAACAGTATTTTCATATAGGTAAGTAGCTATGATGTTATATTTAATTTTTATAAACCCTCAGTGAACTTAAATGTATAAATCTATATAAATAATTAATATTACCTATAGGTTCAACACTATTGTATTTATTGTACATTGTATATAAGTGACATAAGTTGGGTTATAAGTATTATTATTTTATACCGATACGAAATGTTTTTTACATAACCATTGTCATTATATAAGTTCGCTGATATTGCCTGTATATAGTATATATCGAACGTGAGAACAATCATCGTTAGTCGAAGACGTATTTATAACACACCATAGTCAATTAATCTAAACTTTCCCGAATTTTTTGACCCTTTCTAAAAATAAATGCATCCATCGGTATCGTTGATTTGTCTACTCCATCATAAATAGCGTATTTTCCTATTTACAAACGAAATGTTATAATAGTCTCGACTCTCATATATTACCATTATAAGACTAATAGCTGCGAGGCATACTATAATTGTGTACAGTTCATACCAATGATTTCATAAGAAAAATAAATTATGGCGAAATTGTCAACTGGCGAATAATATTATAAAAATTATTTTCTCAGGTATAGAAAACAATATTATAGTACCTATAGCAAGCAATAATATCGTCAATAGTTATATTATACAAATTCCCGCGTATAACTATAATATAAAATCACTTAATTTGATAGGTATATATACAAGTTATTTCGAATAGGTATTCTTTTTGAGGTAATAAAGTTATTAGGAAAACATAAAAATTAACAAAATTTGTACTCGTAATAATGATGTTGTTACAAAATAGTACATGTTTGTACTTATTTTTTTTATATATTATTTTATTATTTATATATTTTTTATATTTTACTTATTAAAACAAAAAATAATTGCCTATTTATTTAAGTACGCCTTAAATTTCTCTAAATAATACATGTTTAATATTTACGCTATATGTAAATTCATTCAATCGAATGTCAATAGGTAAAGATCATTCACGAATTACGTCAAAATCTATATCATATCCTACAGGCTACATGCAACATATTACGGGATAAAAACGATGAAGATAAAAATATGCATTATAATAATATGTATCATAGTTAGAGGCTAACTTCTTCTTCTTCTTACATAATACATAGTGAGAAGCTTTAAAGATTGGTCAGTTCTGGTTCTTCTTCTAATTTTATAAAAACAATATTTTCAGGTTTAGCTGGTTCCGATTCTGATTCGGGTTCCAGTAAGAACAGGTTTTTAAGTATATGATATAAATATCTATTCAATATTAACTAAATGTTAAAATTATAATATTAATAAGGATTGGGTTTGGTACCTAATATTAATATAATAATAAGTTCATGAACTGGCCCACCCGTAACGCGATACAGAGTTCAAACCAAAACCAATATTTTGCAAGTAATTTGCAAGAACTTGCAAGTCCAATCCCGAAATTTGCAAGTTAACCCTTTCCTGAGAAACATCAAAATATCTAAAGGTGGGCCAACTTCATGTAGCCCACCCACTTATCGATATAAACTCAAAAATGATACCAAAATATTCCTCGTAATTTGCAAGAATTTGCAAGTTCACTAACGAAATTTGTAAGTCACCGATACCGCCACAATATCCATTCAAAGTTCTGAACTTAGCCCACCCAAGTTTTGTTATAAGCTCGAAAATGATACCAAAATATTCCTCGTAATTTGCAAGAATTTGCAAGTCCACTCCCGAAATTTGCAAGTCACCGAGACCACCACAATGTCCATTCAAAGTTCTGAACTTAGCCCATCCAAGTTTCGCTATAAGCTCGAAAATGATATTAATATATTCCTCGTACTTTGGTAATGTGGCAATTACTCACCTCTCAGCATTACTATTTTTGTTTTATGTAAATTATTTATCTGTGATTTTTGTTTATGTTTCTTGTTCCACTCTATCTCATTCCCCTCCATACAACGCGTACCTCCGTGTGGCTATGATACCACTGCTACGCGCCAAAAGTTAGGATACGTAAGGAAAAGTACGACACCTTCAATATTAATTTTTTAAACATTTATATATTTCTTAGAACTTGCTTAAGAAATCACAGTATATTTTTATTTTTGTCATTTATACTTTAAAAATAGTGGCTTAGAGTTAAAAAATATTTATTGTTTAAAACACATATATTTAATTAACTAAAAATATTGTTAATTGAAAATTCTTGCAAATTACTTGCAAAATATTGGTTTTGGTTTAAACTCTGTATCGCGTTATGGGTGGGCCAAGTTCATGAACTTCCAAGTTCACTACTCGCCATTTATGATTTTATTCCTTTCAATCTGTTTACCAATAGCACACAAAGTCCCAAATTTACTATTCTCTGGTACCTTTTTTCTTTCTAAAACCATATTGATTATTCATTAGATAGTTTTCTACATTATTTTCTATACGTTGATTAATAATTTCTGTTAGAACATTGGATGCGTGTGTAAGTATAAGCTCAACGTTCTGAATTGATCACACGTATTTTCTTTTCCTTTCTTTGGTATGGTCAGGTAAATTATCAGTTCCCCGTGCTTTGTTTGGTTTGAGCTCACTCAATGCTATATCAAATCCTGATCTTAGAATATTGTCATCTCCGCATGTTCCTCGAACATTTCCCCGGTTGGGGGGGCTTTTTAAGTTTTCTCCATCGTGCTCTTTCCATCTATTTATTATCTGGGTATATCGTTGATTAGCAATTTCCCATCTTTATTCTTTATACTTTTTCCTACATGTTTTTTTATTTCCCATAAAACTTATAAACTCACGGTAGGCTTAGTCTGTTTTATTGATTCCAAAGAGTGTCTCGATTTCCTTCCATTATTATAGCTACTCTTCCTTTGCTTTCTTGACTTCTCTAATGACTCGATTTCTTAGTTGTCGATACCTTTGTTGCTCCTCCACAGTATTGCTGTTATTGTATATCTTCTTCATTCTTCTATGCTTTGGATAACCTATTGATATTCATCCAACATTTCTTAGATTGTTTCTTTGCTTCTTTTAACGTAGCATCCGCTGTTTTCTTGATTGCAGTTTTATGTTAATTATAGAGTAATAATTATGAAAGAAAAAAATATATAATAAAAAAAAAAGCTTTAAAATATTGAATAAAACAAAAGTTATTATATTTGTCAAATAGTTCTGCTACACCTAATGTACATAATGTATTTGTAATACGTTTTTAAATTTTTATCAATAGGAAAATCTTTCGTAAGTATAGTCGTAAATATTATTAATATACCTATAGAGGTATTTGTGAAGTCGGTACCTATAATAATTCACGATATATGTGGATACTTGTTGAAAAAAAAACTTCAAAACCATCTAATATAATAATATTGTATTGTGAAATTGTTCAAAGTTTATAATATAATAGCCTGTATTATATATATATATGAAAATATTAAAAGCGGAGTTTGTTATATTTATGGTTAAAAAAAACGGGTAAGATTATATAGATCGTTATTATAGATCGTATAATAACCTTATTCGTTTTTTTTTTTTTGGCATAAATTTTAAAAAATCAGCTTTTAATATTTTCATGTGATATACGGGATATTATATATTATATTTTGAACGATTTCACAGAACATAATATTAATATATTAGCTACCTACACCTACTATTATATTTATCGAAAGGTTTATTTGTTTTTTATTTTGTAGTAAACTAAAAACACGATATTTCGGCGAATAATTTTTCTCTATATACTCACTAGACTGCGCTTCAAATCTGCGAAAACCTCAGACAACATCTGATATTCTGATAAACAAAATAAGAGTATTGTGGAAGAATAAAATTGATTTTCGACTAGCAAATACTATATATATATCTATGACAATTACTCCTGTTGTTACGTTTTTGTAATACAAACGGTAATAATGCGAACTTTCTTCCAGAATATACTTTTTTAGTCTTAATTTTGTTTATCACTGTATTGTTCAGGAGGTGAGAAAATCACAGTCCGCTTGAAATTCATCTTATTATAAAAACAAATTTCTAGTCATCTACCCGTTTGACCGGGTTTAAATAGATGTATAATAATATATACATATAGAATATTGAATATATTTATTATATATATATATATATATGTTAAATATTTATAACATTACTGTCGTAATAGATATATATATTATATTATATAGTTTTGAAGTGTTGGCAAAGTTTACGTTAGTGAAAGAATTCCCATGACACCAGACCATATTATAATATACACCTTTTTATAAAGCCAATCGCGTGTATATATAGTTAGTGGTTTTAGTGTGTTTGAGTGGTCCTGTCAATATATTATATTAGGCGATTGTTTAGGTGTCTGCTGCATTACAAGACACTCAACGTACGAGAATGCCTAAATATGTTTCTCGACTTGAAAAAAAATGATCGTATCGAGCAGAACCAAAATCCAAGGATACAATACAAATTATCGATATCCTTTTCTAAACGGATCACTACATATTATATAATAAATTAATTCAAAAATCGGTGGTAATTATACATTCTAATAAACAATCATCGTCAAAACCAAGAAAAATGGTCGTAAAATTAAACAGGATTAAAAATGATCGATAAAAATAATAAGACCGATATTTCATAAAAAGTAAAATTTAAAAAATGCAAATAAGAGGTTGAAGCACTTCACTCGTTGGGTAAGATACTGCGGTGGTGGATTCGTTAAATTTGAAAGCAAACAATCAGCACTGATTTATCATTACCTTCTATAAAACGTTTTTGAGCGGAACTCGGTGTAATAATATAAACATAACTGTAAAAAAAAATCAATAAAACTAAATATTAATATATAGGTTATACTGTCAAATTTTTTTTTTTTAATAAAGATACTTACCTACCCAAATATTTTGACAATATATATATATATAGTTCCATAGAAATATTTTTCGTTATTTTAAAAAAATGTATAAAATACCTATTCCGTTGTATAGATCATTTTTCTTTACGTTTAAGAAAATTTCTGGAAAATTAAAAAAATAACCACTATAGAACCATCTATAGAATGAATTTGCTATTTGTTTCCAAAAGAAGAAAACCTAATTTTAAAATCAATATAAGTTCTTCGCACTCCGTTCAAAATCTAAAATTGAAACATTTTTATGTGAGAATACATACAGTTTTGGGAGTGTATACGTTTTAGGAAATATATAATGTCAATTTCAAAATGACGTCTTATTAATACATAAGTAATAATTAAATTCCCAAAATAGTCGATTCCTGTTTAAAATTTCTTCACAAAAACTATTCCTGTGACATCCATTGTTCCGTAATTATTGTTATTTTATGAATAATAATTATCAAAAAGTAGTCTTTTTTGAAGAGGAGGATTTACTGAAATCGATTATTTTTAGAATATTTTTTTTTTTACAAAACATTATAGTTTCTGTTTTCGATTATTTTGAAATTGATAGTCCTCCAGTTTCATACACAACTATATATAATTTAGCATAATCGACTAAACCTATACCTATCAATTAATATATTTAGGTAGGTAGGTTCTTATATTTTAATATAGGTAACTATAAACATTTACCACAATGAATGACACCGAATGTTTTTTTTTATGATTTTCAGATTTGAAATTTGAGCATATCATACGGTACTTCTTTACATTTATATATTTTTTTTTGTCTTTGACCCAAAAGCCTGTATCCAACAGGAAATGCGGGTATATATTATACATGCCTACTGCTATGGAGAAATCCGATATTAGTACCACATAGACGTATAAAATGCACAACACTTGGCAGTCCCCTTTCAATATGTTTTTTTAATATTTTGACGGGTATACAAATGTAAAAATATAAAAAAAAAAAGTGAATAATTTAGAAATATTTTTGTGCAACAAAAACAGAAAATCATTTTAGAAATTCTGTAGTAAAATGTTGCAGTTTTTATAATATGTTTTAAAATTTAAAAGTGACGAATTGTAATGTTTTAGAATATTATATGTAGGTAGGTACTAGGTACCTATACAAAATATATAAATATATAGATAATTTTAGAACCTGACAAGAAGAAAGGATTGGAGTCACACGGATTTAAAAGTCTTCGAAAAACGAATAACATATAATATTTTTATCTTGTAAAAATGTTTTAAGTATTTATTTTCGAATATTGATATTCTACTTTAGTTCGAAGTTATAACTATACCTACTAGCTAGTAGTCACATATTTTCTCACGATTACGGATTAACATTATCATAATCACCGTCTATGTATAAAATATCAATAATTATTATAATATAAACTTAAAACTATAGAAATTAATGTATTTTTGATTACATTCGATTTATATTGTATAGATTACAGGTATAATAGAGGTTTTCATTTTCCTCGAATATCAAATATATAGACCTCTTTAGAATTTAAAAAAAAAAGTATTAATATAAAACAAAAACAATAAATTTCTGTGTTATAAATTTTATTGAAATCGATCATTTTATATATATACTAGTGAGAATTCTTGATATAAATCTATTTAAAAAATGCCATTAGTAGGTAATATATTACAAACGATTTTTCATTTTATTCCATCTATAACAATATATCATTTAAAGGAGTACCTATAATATAATAAAACAAAACATTTTTATGTCAAAAATGTATCAATGTAATATAATGTAAATAATTCAATTTAATTTCTCAGTAGTATTTATTTTTCATTATTTTTTTAAAATATAATGTACCTAACTTTAAACATGTATACGATTACTGTATTATGCGTTTTATACATTTTATTGTGATTGGTTAAATATTATTTGAATAATTTAAACGACTAAAATTGTATAAATGTTTACTCATGTCGCAAACACGAACGAACCCGTTTTTAAAATATTAAAATATCCTCGTAGAAAAAAAAAAATAAAAGTAATCTATAAAAATCTATACTGCGTATCTTGCATGTATAAAAGACAATAATTTAATATAGTAACATTATAAAAATAAAAATGTGCATTTAGAACAGTATAATGTTATAATTTATAGGGAAATTTATAAATTATTTTAATATATTGTATAAAATCACATTTACTTTAGTGATATTATAAGGTATATAATTTTATTATTTTATCACGGTTATCCGATGCACTTAAAATCTAATTGCATTTGCATATAAATAAAACGTATACGACATACGTTCAAAATAACCGTGATTAGAGTACAATAAATTTCACCATTTATATGTATACGAATAAAGAAACGGTAAAAATATAAAATCTACTTAATATGATTATAATTAATTATAATGGTAAATTACACACCTAAACGATAATATTATATTTTTGTACGGTACCTATATAGGTTATAATAACGTGTAGGTAACGATAAACCGCGAAAAGCTAATAATAAAATATATTTTATGATACGTAAAATGATTAGTGTACGGGTTTAATATATAATTTTCGTTTTACGAGAACTGTTCGTATTCCCAGTTTTCAAGGGGATTTATATAGATAATTTTAAGGAAATTTAATGAAAAATGTTTCAATATATTTCAAAAGCAAATATTAAAAACTATAGTCTTATTTCAGCAACATTATTTTATCGTTACATGTTAATACATAATTATTGAATACGAAGCAAAACGTGTCTAACGTTATTTAATTCTATCTAATTTTACATGGACGATGTTCGATAGAGTTATTAAAAGTCGTCGACCCCCCTAAGAGTTTGGCAAGCCCTCTAAATATTTTTTGAAAAATTATTATATTTAAATGTATTTATAGGAATACTTTTGCTAAGAGACGTAAGAATAATTCGTATATTAAAAAAAAGGCTGGTTTCACAAACCCATACCTTATTTTTGTTTTGATTTATGAACATGAAAATGTTAATAATTCCGAATCTACATATAATTCTTTATCCAATATCAATGAGATAAACTATACTGATTTAGGGGGACCTAAATTCAGAACCTAACCAGCCTGTATTAAAAGGTAGGTATAACTATAATAAAAATAAATATAAGTATAAGTATGACTAAATTACTTATCGATAAAATTATATTTTAAGGTTATATGAGAAATTAAAACATATACATATATATATCCCTATATAAAACCTATTTAGGAGCCAAAATGTATTGAAAAATAAAAAAGTAGCTGAAATAGGGACACAACCCGTTTCCGTCCAAACCAGTGTTCAATCGATAGTAACCAGAGATATCACTATTTTATACACATTTCTATATTACCTAGTTAAAATTACGAACTAAGATATAATTACAATATAATATACATACATTTACGGGGTTTAATTTACCTATTAGTGAAGAACATTCAATTATAAGTAAAATAAATAAATAGAGATTTGTTGAAAAAATAATATAATTTTCATTTTAATAAATAATAAAATATTAGGAATATTATTATTACAATTATTATTATATTGCAAATTACAAGCTGAAATCAATCGTGTATTGTGCTACTTTTTACAGAGGTTTTTTAGAGTATTGTAGATGAAATCTACACCGATTACGACGCACCACATAATGTGCACATGGGGAAATATATATACTATAAATTACATAAAGAGTGTTTGCTATAAAGTATTATAGCATTATAATTCGTACTATTTTTTACTATATTTATATAGTATAGATATGTTATCTACGTATTTAGGTAGTTAATACATACTATTGATTTTTATACCCGGCAGAAAAGGGAAATATATATTGTATATTGGTAAGTACCTAACAAAAAAGCACAGTGTTATTTTACTTTTTAGATTTTTATAAGTTTCAAATAGTAAATGATTTTTTTCTAATCTATTATCAATAACTTATTTATTTTTCATGTTAATATGTTATGATTTGATTTATTAGTTATTTTTATTACAAATCTGTCATTAATGGTGATGTATGATATTATGTAATGTTAAACTATGTATTATACATTAATATTGAAGTTGGGAAACGTTAATATCGAACTCAGAGAGACAATTTTTTTTTAGTTAGTTATTATGAATATAGTCTTAGCACTCCCCCTCCCAATAATTTAATTCGATTTTTGACAATGGGAGTATTATTTATTATTGACTACCTATATTTTTATTACAATCGTTAATATTGTTATTTTGAAAATGTATACAGGAATTAGTAATTCCCGTGTGTTTTGTAAGAGTTTCTTCTCAGCTATGAGAATAATTAAGAATAAATTATTGACTGTGATCCAACACAAATATGTGTATATAGACTTTATGTATTATAAATTATTCATATATAGTAAAAGGACATTTCTAATAATTTAAATATTGAAAGTATATTAATTTTATTAAACGAGTTTGCAAAATATGATCACAGTGATAGGTTAAGATATGCATACTTGTGAAGTGGAATAAAATTATAAAAACGACGACGAAGAAAAAGTTTCATGTATTATTTTGTCGTTTTTATATAAAATATATATCTGATATATTGATAGTGTTTAATGTACACAAAACTCGATGACTCAGTGACTGGGAAGATATTTGAGAGGCAGTATCCCACTATTCAGTACTCGGCATGAGTAAAACTATTTTGGTTAATTAATCACTTTTAAAAATATTATATTATATTTTAATATAATTTTTAATATATATATTGTACGCGTATCAAGGATTGAAACTAAATTAAAAATAACCAGATTTGGAATTAGAACCCGAAATTCCAGGCATTCCTCTATCGAAAAAATTGAACATTTATTCATTTTAAACGAATTATCGAGAAAACAGTATATGTAGAACGAAATGTAGTTTTTATATAATTATTAATTTTTTTATAAATTCTGATGAGCGGTCAAAAAGTATTCAAAATTATATCTTGTTATAATTACACGTCAATACGTCAATTTGTCAGTGCTTCTGTAAATAATGTCTACATTTCAAGTCTCTGAATTTTATATTCAATTATTTTAATATTAATATACTTTCTGATGTATAACAATTTTTGGTCATTTTTGGTATAGATTTTCTGTTTACGTAAGAAAAATTCATAGGTACTGGGAATATATATATCGAAAATTGTCTTCTTTAAAGTATCAACTACAAAAAATATATTTCCATTAAACTTCTAAAATTCGAATAATAATGACTATATGAAAACGGAAAATCCAAAACAAAGTGATCAGTGATAGAAATAGAACGCACATCGGCGCCAATCCACTAGTAAAATTAAATGTAAACATACTACTTAATAACATAAATTTATCGGTGCCGCATTGATTTCGTCAATATTTCTCCGTCCTTTTAGGTTTAAGCCGTTCATGGATAATGAAGATAATTTATTACCTATGATACCAATATGACTTAATAAGATCAACTATTCAAAATTATATAATCGTTATTTTTTATCCAAAACCTAATAAGGACAAAAAACATTCGTTTTCGTAATTTCACTATCTTTCCAAAAGAAATATACATTTTTAAAAAATGTTAAATTTAAACTAAAACGAACACTTCGTTCCCTGCGTTTCTTAATGAATAAATAAAAGGATACGCTGTTGAACATGAAAAAAACGAAGATTAGCTCCGTCCACCAGCGTCCCTCTCCAAACACACCACTGTATACAGTGGTGGATTTGGGGAGGGACGCAGGGGGACGGAGCTACTCTTCATTTTTTTCACGTTTAACAGCGCACCCCTTAATTTATTTATCAGGGAACGCAAGGGACGCAGTGTTTGTTTTAATTTT